>JARQZK010000199.1:0-12500 GCA_030704885.1 Cynegetis impunctata | reverse complement strand
ACATGATCCCTTTTTTATCTTGCAATCACTCCTGTGTTGCGTAATTCTTTGTGTCAACCATTGACCAGTTTGACCTATATAGCATCCATTGCAGTTACAGCAGTCTATTTTATAGATGACGTCACTTTTAAATAGCGGTGGAGTGACGTCTTTCAACTTTGAAAAGAGTTTTTTATTAGTCAACGTATTATGTTTCACTATGCTGATGTCTTTGTACTGTTTAAAAAGTGCGATAATCTTGTTTGTTAATCCATCTATATTCGTCAATTTAACGTATTTTTTGCTGGTGGGGTTGTCACTTGGTGTTTTATCGTAGAATTTTGTATCATAAATGAGGCGTCTGAGAATGTATCCAGGGTATCCATTGTTACTGAAGATATCAAAAAGTTGTTTCAAATTATGTTGTAAAAATGTTTTATCACATATGTGACTGATCCTATTTTTCATGGCCATTACGGTATTTAATTTTTGATGTTTTGAATGATTTGAATAGAAATTTATGTATCGGTCGGATGCTGTCAGCTTTCTATGCCAATCGAGGATGATAATATTCTCATCCTGCCTTATTACTTTGGTGTCTAAAAATGGGATGCTTCTTTCTTCCTCATAAAAACATACAATTCACAGTGGAACGTGAGGAAGAAAGAAGCATCCCATTTTTACACACCAAAGTAATAAGGCAGGATGAGAATATTATCATCCTCGATTGGCATAGAAAGCTGACAGCATCCGACCGATACATAAATTTCTATTCAAATCATTCAAAACATCAAAAATTAAATACCGTAATGGCCATGAAAAATAGGATCAGTCACATATGTGATAAAACATTTTTACAACATAATTTGGAACAACTTTTTGATATCTTCAGCAACAATGGATACCCTGGATACATTCCCAGACGCCTCATTTATGATACAAAATTCTACGATAAAACACCAAGTGACAACCCCACTAGCAAAAAATACGTTAAATTGACGAATATAGATGGATTAACAAACAAGATTATCGCACTTTTTAAACAGTACAAAGACATCAGCATAGTGAAACATAATACGTTGACTAATAAAAAACTCTTTTCAAAGTTGAAAGACGTCACTCCACCGCTATTTAAAAGTGACGTCATCTATAAAATAGACTGCTGCAACTGCAATGGATGCTATATAGGTCAAACTGGTCAATGGTTGACACAAAGAATTACGCAACACAGGAGTGATTGCAAGATAAAAAAGGGATCATGTGCACTTACAGATCATCATTTGAAAACAGGACATCAGTTTAAATTCGAAGATGTAAAGATTCTAGACGAAAATCATAATTACAAAAATCGTATTTTTCTTGAAATGTACCATATTGTAAAAACACAAAATGCAATAAACTATAAAACGGATACAAATCAACTCAGTGGCATTTACTGGAATATTCTAGATAAAGTTTATCTCCATGCTGTTTTCGTACGGGGTCATTCGTTTTCCTGTTCTCATCTGTGATAGTCGATGTTTATTATTTTCATTTTCTATTATTTTAATATGTGTGTGTGTTAATAATCTCTGTAAGTAATGAAAGAAAATCTCTTTGTATGTATTTTATTGTAACATTATACTTTGTAGCTTCTCCTGAAGAAGCCATAAAATAAATGGCGAAATATTGAGAATAATTGAGATTTCAATCAACACTGACCGCTTCCCGATATAATTCCTTGAATATATATATATATATATATATATATATATATATATATATATATATATATATATATATATATATATATATATATATATATATATATATATATATATATATATATATATATATATATATATATATAGTAGATAGGCTAGGCCGGTTCAACCCCACTTTTGCTCATTTTTACATGTAAATCCCCATAAGGAAATCTAAGGTCCAAATTAGCGAAAATGGTACCATTTGGTCATGCGCACTGGGTCGAATTCAACGGAGTGGAAATGACTCTTTGTAGCAGGGTCAATTGCACATGCGCACTGGGTCGAATTCAACGGAGTGGAAATGACTCTTTGTAGCAGGGTCAATGACCTTCCTGATTTATGTATGGTATAAAGACCATTATTCATATTGAACAATGTAAGAGGAATATATACAAATCTCTTTGTGATTGGTAGCAGGAGATAAATACAACGATGAAAATATAACTATTTATTTTTTAATGGTTACATAATAATTTTATTAATAATATAATAATTCCTAATTGTGGTTAATCAGCATCCATCAATAGATCACCTTGAGACACATTCGAAGGCACCCTATAATGCCCCCAAGGCAGCGTCTCATCTGTTCCAGGTATCAAATATCTTTTATCGTCTTTAGGGCTGAGTGCAATTTTCTGTTGTGTGATGGAATATACCTTGTGCTTATCGGCTCTTATTAAGTTTTCAGTTATAGTAACCTCCTTCCATATATCAAGACATTTTTCGTAATCTTCAAAAGTAATCTTCGTCCGCACAACTGACGATTTAACTGCTTTTGTTTTCTTCATAACACCGGCATTTTTAATAATATCATCTATCTCATTATCATCGTATCCCTCATCAAGCCACTGCTTATTTTCTTTTTCTATATCTTCATGAGTCTTTAATATCAGATTCATCCTGAGGAGTCATATCAATATCATACGAACACCAAAAGACAGTAGAGAGATCTTCCGCTAGCTGTTTCATTTCATCTGCAAACCAACGCATACAATCCTCTCCACGATGAGCTTTATAAAAAACTTAGAGAATCATCATAGGAACATTTCAGATAATATCCTACAGCTTTTTATTATCATTGGTCGGTTTCAAAATGCTTTCTAGATCTGCGTAAATAATGAATGGTGCTTTTTCTTTATTCTTATGATTTTTGAATTTAAGAATATTTTGATCTTCTTGGGGCATCTTAATAGCAGTCTCATTCATCATAAGGCAGATTTTCGTATGTTCTTTCAGCTTATCAAGAGAGTGGTAATAGTGGAGACATCTATCGCAAATAAACTTTGCATGGTCTTTTTTACTCAACTGTTTTGATACCAGACGAGATAAATTTTTGATTAAAAAATAATGGTATTTTATTTCCACCTCAGCAATATTTCCATTGTCATTATTATTTTCAGAAAAATAGATATTCTGAACCAATAAAAGATTTATATGTTTATCAACACAGTTTTTAGTCAAGTATAGTGGAAGAGTGATAAATCCATTAGCTTTTTTCTTGAGGATGTAAACATTAATAGACACTTCATTCTGTTTTTCGAATAACGGAATCTGCTTCACAGCCATAGGAAACTGAATTCCTTTCAGTTTAAGTACTTCTGAATAATGTGGATACTTTGTTATTCTAGCAGCATCCTTCTCAACAGGAAACAACGCAGCTACTACAGCCCACGCAAAACAAGCGTTATCATTATTCTTCAAATTAATGCAGGCATGTTTTTTCTTTATTTCTTCTGGTAGTTCAATGTAAGATGATCCCAATTGAGGGGTGAATTTATTAATATTAACACCCAAATTAATAACATGTTTTAAGGCCCACCCACTGTCACGCTCCAGGAATTCTTCTAATTTTCTTAGTAAAGGTTCTTTAACGTTCTCATCGAACCAAGAGTTAAGATCAGTATCTCTGTATATAGGCTTATTAGGTGTTGTGAAATATTTAAATTCACTCAATACACGACTACCGCTCACAATTTCAAACTCTCCACCAAAAACTGCGTTAACCTTGACAGCTTCAGTTTTTTTCAAGTTATTGAGTAGCCGTCGTCTGAATATCACACGACAATCAGCTAAAAACTCTAAAGGATCCTTATGTTTGAGGTTTGAAATAACTGCTGTTCTAATACGGCAATTAAAAGCTGAGGTTAAATCATCCCAGCGAACTCTATCCCTTGCTGTTTCTAGTCGAGTCGTTATACCAGCTCCCTGCTTCTTTAAAATTTTCAACTGGCTACGCATACTCTTCACTTGTCCCATCTTCGTTATTAGATTCTGCTTTTCTCCTATCGTCTTCACCGATTTTAATTTCGTATTGATTCTCCGAAGAGCTAATGAACACTCTTTAAGTCCATCATTAACCATTTGTTCATCATTGCTTATTTTTAGAAAACACAGCAGTGCTTGTATCTTATTCAACAGTGCAGCAAACATGTTGGTTGTAGTCTCACGAATGATTAGAAGAAACTGAATCAGAACTCTAGAATTCAACAATTTAATACAAATCAAATCAACGGAATATCAAACATTAGTACAAGATATCCACAGTATAAAGAAAATATTTGAATTTAGAGTATAGCTTTCTGATAGAGAATGAAAAATTAGGAATGACTAACTAGATTTTAAATAATTTATGGAATATAGACGAGAAACTTATATAAATAATGATCACCATATAAAAAATTAAATTTGAGGTGTAATAAATATTATATTTAGTTTCTAAGCCTCAAGTAGACCCCTGAACAGAGTATGTGGTGTCGCACCGGAACTATGCCATCAGAGCACCAATTAGAGGTTAGGAACTAGATACAATATTCATAGATCTCGAATTTATATTAACTTTCCATAATAAAATAATTTTTATTTAATTCTCTTGTTACCGAAATTTGGCCAATAGGACGCGTCTTTTATAGCCAGGACAAGACCTAGGCAACTATTTCCCCAGAACGTCGACATTGGTTATACCTACTCATTAACGATGACTGCCTACTTTGTACATAGGTCTTACAGACATCAAGAGCAAGTACTCTCTCCCTATAGGGATACATCTGTCATGCCTTCGTGAAGGAAATAGTCGGTCATCCCTTTTATACCAGAATGGAGCCAAAAATAATTAATGAATTAGTATTGATTACCCGATTTCTTATAGTTTAAGGAAAATCAACTCACCTATTTATTCAGCACTAGATACATGGAATCGTGAAATTCAATTATCTGTAAAAGATTGTTAAGATAAGTCACATTATATCAGATCAATGAATAACTTATTAATACATTTCACCATCATAATGAAAAAGTTCAACTTTGAATGAAATATTTTTAAGTCTACATAAAAGTATAAAAATCTAAATATCTCAGAAACGATACATTTTAGAGTAAAAATAACGTTTCCGCAGGCTCCCTGACATCCCGTAGTGACCTTTGGACGTTCCATAACATATTATAATATAAAAACCTAATAAATAATTCTCCTTCATAATAAAAAAATTTTACTACATCAAAGTATAGAAATCTAAATATCTCAGAAACGAGGCATTTTAGAGTAAAAATAACGTTTTCGCAAACTCTCAGAAGCCCCTTAGTGACCTTTTAACGTTTCATAACATATTATAATATAAACACCCTAATAAATAATTCACACTCATAATAAAACAAGTCCAACTTTGAATGAAATTTTTCTAAGTCTACACAAAATAATAAAAAATCTGAATATGTCGGAAACTACTCTTCCTAGACAAATAATAAAAATAAAATACCCTCAAAAGTAACTTCAATCGACTCTCAACCATAAACCAAAGAATTAGCGCCATACGTGTAGAATTTACCATCCTCATTTACTAACTCCACTTCTACCTTATACAACTAACTCTATATTCACACATCAGTAGCTTCTAATATTCAGCTTTTTACTCTTATCATAAGTGCGCTATAGTAGCCCTCAGTGCATTGTCACATTCTCTTATAATATATTAGTCACCCTACAAGTATAATTTTCAAAACCCTAGTAAACCTTGTAGTACAAGCTGTAAATTTCATCTAAGTCCGAAAATTCATTAAATTGTATTATCCCATAAACTACTCGTTCTAGTTAAAAAATAAAATGAAATGAAAAAAGACATCTCACCAAAGTAATTCCTCAGCTATTTTAACGTTTTACTATAATATATAAGTCAATCAATTCACTATGAAAATTCACAGAAAAAATACCTGCAAAGTAACTCCCTGTAACCAGCTTTAATCAGCTTTAATCAGCTTTTAATCAGCTTAACATACAGACCTCCTGTATAAACCTGTTATATAAACCTGTTGTAAGATGAATGAAATAAAAGTCAAATCAATTCAATTATCTAGAAAAAAGATTATGAAGATAAGACACATTATGTTATATCATTGAATAATATATTATTACATTTCACCATTATAATAAAAAAAAAATTTCAAGTCCAGCATTAAAAGAAACTTTTCTAAGTCACAATAAAAGTATAGAAATCTAAATATCTCAGAAACGATGCATTTAGAGTAAAAATAACGTTTCCGCAGACTCTCAGAAGCCCCTTAGCGACCTTTAGACGTTCCATAACATATTATAATATAAACACCCTAATAAATAATTCTCACTCATAATAATAATATTTACAAGTTCAATTTTGAATGAAATTTTTCTAAGTCTACACAAAATAATAAAAAATCTGAATATCTCAGAAACTACTCTTACTAAACAAAATATAAAAATAAAATACATCCAAAGTAACTTCAATCGACTCTCAACCTTATACCAAAGTATGAGCGCCATACGTGTAGAATTTACTATCCTCATATACTAACTCCACTTCTACCTTATACAAATAACTCTATATTCACACATTAGTAGCTTCTAATATACAGCTTATCTTATCATAAACATATCGAAAACCAACGTCTATTATTAAATAACAAAATAAGTATTGAGATTAATTTATAAAAACTTACCTTGAAGCTGAATCAGAAGAGGAAACACTTAACTAACCAAACAACTGAACTGAAATGGAATAAATTCGGAGTCATTTAGAATTTATATACTATCTCATCCCCTTCTCTCTTTCATTGTTTTTCGGCGTAACTACTTCCTATAATCTTCAAGGTAAAAGATAATCCAATTTTAATCGTGATTTCTACGTAGAAAGATAATGTAACTTTATTGACCTTATCATCTTGATTTCTATATGGAAATATTTATGAATAACTCTTAGTAAACCTGAAGGTTGAATAGATTGAATAATAATGAGTTTATTAAAAATGCAAATCTACCATAATTGTTTATTTGTTAGTTGTTTTTTTCCGTTCTTGATGACTAAAAATAAAGCGAACGCAAACGGATACGTTTTAAAAAAACAACGCGCGTTTTTACTGGATGCGTTTTTGAACCGGCCCATAAAATGCAAATCTACCATAATTGTTTATTCGATAGTTGTTTTTTCCATTCTTGGTGACTATAAAATAAAGCAATCGCAAACGAATGCTCTTTGAAAAAACGCACGTTTTTACTGGATGCGATTTTTGAACGTTTTTGAACCGGCCCGTTAAAAAACGCATCCGGTAGAAACGCGCGTTTTTTTACCGGATGTGTTTTTGAACGATTTTGAACCGACCCGTCAAAACACGCATCCAGTAAAAACGCGCGTTTTTTACCGGATGCATTTTAGAACGTTTCAGAACACCCAGTCTGTTGAAAACGCATCCGGTAAAAAACGCGCGTTTTTACCGGATGCGTTTTTTGACGGGTCGGTTCAAAAACGTTCAAAAACACATCCGGTAAAAAAACGCGCGTTTCTACCGGATGCGTTTTTTAACGGGCCGGTTCAAAAACGTTCAAAAATCGCATCCAGTAAAAAACGTGCGTTTTTTCAAAGAGCATTCGTTTGCGATTGCTTTATTTTATAGTCACCAAGAATGGAAAAAACAACTATCGAATAAACAATTATGGTAGATTTGCATTTTACGGGCCGGTTCAAAAACGCATCCAGTAAAAAACGCGCGTTTTTTTTTTAACGTATCCGTTTGCGTTCGCTTTATTTTTAGTCATCAAGAACGGGAAAAAAACAACTAACAAATACACAATTATGGTAGATTTGTATTTTTAATAAACTCATTATTATTCAATCTATTCAACCTTCATGCTTACTAAGAGTTATTCATAAATATTTCCATATAGAAATCAAGATGAAAAGGTCAATAAAGTTACATTATCTTTCTACGTATAAATCACGATTAAAATTGGATCATCTTTAACCTTGAAGATTATAGGAAGTAGTTACACCGAAAAACAATGAAAGAGAGAAGGGGTTGAGATAGTATATAAATTCTAAATGACTCCGAATTTATTCCATTTCAGTTCAGTTGTTTGGTTAGTTAAGTGTTTCCTCTTCTGATTCAGCTTCAAGGTAAGTTTTTATAAATTAATCTCAATACTTATTTTGTTATTTAATAATAGACGTTGGTTTTCGATATGTTTATGATAAGATAAGCTGTATATTAGAAGCTACTGATGTGTGAATATAGAGTTATTTGTATAAGGTAGAAGTGGAGTTAGTAAATGAGGATAGTAAATTCTACACGTATGGCGCTCATACTTTGGTATAAGGTTGAGAGTCGATTGAAGTTACTTTGGATGTATTTTATTTTTATATTTTGTTTAGTAAGAGTAGTTTCTGAGATATTCAGATTTTTTATTATTTTGTGTAGACTTAGAAAAATTTCATTCAAAATTGAACTTGTAAATATTATTATTATGAGTGAGAATTATATTTAGGGTGTTTATATTATAATATGTTATGGAACGTCTAAAGGTCGCTAAGGGGCTTCTGAGAGTCTGCGGAAACGTTATTTTTACTCTAAAATGCATCGTTTCTGAGATATTCAGATTTCTATACTTTTATTGTGACTTAGAAAAGTTTCTTTTAATGCTGGACTTGTAAAAAAATTTTTATTATAATGGTGAAATGTAATAATATATTATTCAATGATATAACATAATGTGTCTTATCTTCATAATCTTTTTCTAGATAATTGAATTGATTTGACTTTTATTTCATTCATCTTACAACAGGTTTATATAACAGGTTTATACAGGAGGTCTGTATGTTAAGCTGATTAAAAGCTGATTAAAGCTGATTAAAGCTGGTTACAGGGAGTTACTTTGCAGGTATTTTTTCTGTGAATTTTCATAGTGAATTGATTGACTTATATATTATAGTAAAACGTTAAAATAGCTGAGGAATTACTTTGGTGAGATGTCTTTTTTCATTTCATTTTATTTTTTTAACTAGAACGAGTAGTTTATGGGATAATACAATTTAATGAATTTTCGGACTTAGATGAAATTTAGAGCTTGTACTACAAGGTTTACTAGGGTTTTGAAAATTATTCTTGTAGGGTGACTAATATATTATAAGAGAATGTGACAATGCACTGAGGGCTACTATAGCGCACTTATGATAAGAGTAAAAAAGCTGAATATTAGAAGCTACTGATGTGTGAATATAGAGTTAGTAAATGAGGATGGCAAATTCTACACGTATGGCGCTAATTCTTTGGTTTATGGCTGAGAGTCGATTGAATTTACTTTTGAGGGTATTTTATTTTTATTATTTGTCTAGGAAGAGTAGTTTTCGACATATTCAGATTTTTTATTATTTTGTGTAGACTTAGAAAAATTTCATTCAAAGTTGGACTTGTAAAATTTTTTTATTATGAGTGTGAATTATTTATGAGGGTGTTCATATTATAATATGTTATGAAACGTTGAAAGGTCGCTGAGGGGCTTCTGAGAGTCTGCGGAAACGTTATTTTTACTCTAAAATGCCTCGTTTCTGAGATATTTAGATTTCTATACATTGATGTAGTAAAATTTTTTTCATTATGAGGGAGAATTATTTATTAGGTTTTTATATTATAATATGTTATGGAACGGTCACTACGGGATGTCAGAGAGCCTGCGGAGACGTTATTTTTACTCTAAAATGTATCGTTTCTGAGATATTTAGATTTTTATACTTTTATGTAGACTTAAAAATATTTCATTCAAAGTTGAACTTTTTCATTATGATGGTGAAATGTATTAATAAGTTATTCATTTATCTGATATAATGTGACTCATCTTAACAATCTTTTACAGATAATTGAATTTCACGATTCCATGTATCTAGTGCTGAATAAATAGTTTATTTAGTGAGTTTATTTTCCTTAAACTTTAAGAAATCGGGTAATCAATACTAATTCATTAATTATTTTTGGCTCCATTCTGGTATAAAAGGGATGACCGACTATTTCCTTCACGAAGGCATGACAGATGTATCCCTATAGGGAGAGAGTACTTGCTCTTGATGTCTGTAAGACCTATGTACAAAGTAGGCAGTCATCGTTAATGAGTAGGTATAACCAATGTCGACGTTCTGGGGAAATAGTTGCCTAGGTCTTGTCCTGGCTATAAAAGACGCGTCCTATTGGCCAAATTTCGGTAACAAGAGAATTAAATAAAAATTATTTTATTATGGAAAGTTAATATAAATTCGAGATCTATGAATATTGTATCTAGTTCCTAACCTCTAATTGGTGCTCTGATGGCATAGTTCCGGTGCGACACCACATACTCTGTTCAAGGGTATACTTGAGGCTTAGAAACTAAATATAATATTTATTACACCTCAAATTTAATTTTTATATGGTGTTCATTATTTTTTTCTAGCAATGTTGACTTTTATTCTTATATTAATATAGAAAAATATAAGTTTCTCGTCTATATTCTATAAATTATTTAAAATCTAGTTAGTCATTCCTAATTTTTCGTTCTCTATCAGAAAGCTATACTCTAAATTTAAATATTTTCATTATACTGTGGGAGTTCTGATTCAGTTTCTTCTAATCATTCGTGAGACTACAACCAACATGTTTGCTGCACTGTTGAATAAGATACAAGCACTGCTGTGTTTTCTAAAAATAAGCAATGATGAACAAATGGTTAATGATGGACTTAAAGAGTGTTCATTAGCTCTTCGGAGAATCAATAAGAAATTAAAATCGGTGAAGACGATAGGAGAAAAGCAGAATCTAATAACGAAGATGGGACAAGTGAAGAGTGTGCGTAGCCAGTTGAAAATTTTAAAGAAGCAGGGAGCTGGTATACCGACTCGACTAGAAACAGCAAGGGATAGAGTTCGCTGGGATGATTTAACCTCAGCTTTTAACTGCCGTATTAGAACAGGGGTTATTTCAAACCTCAAACATAAGGATCCTCTAGAGTTTTTAGCTGATTGTCGTGCGATATTCAGACGGCGGCTACTCAATAACTTGAAAAAAACTGAAGCTGTCAAGGTTAACGCAGTTTTTGGTGGAGAGTTTGAAATTGTGAGCGGTAGTCGTGTATTGAGTGAATTTAAATATTTCACAACACCTGATAAGCCTATATACAGAGATACTGATCTTAACTCTTGGTTCGATGAGAACGTTAAAGAACCTTTACTAAGAAAATTAGAAGAATTTCAGGTGCGTGACAGTGGGTGGGCCTTGAAAAAAGTTACTAATTTGGGTGTTAATATTAATAAATTCACCCCTCAATTGGGGTCATCTTACATTGAACTACCAGAAGAAATAAAGAAAAAACATGCCTGCATTAATTTGAAGAATAATGATAACGCTTGTTTTGCTTGGGCTTTAGTGGCTGCGTTGTTCCCTGCTGAAGAAAAAGATCAGAAGCATGCTGATAGAATAACTAAGTATCCACATTATTCAGAAGTACTAAAACTGAAGGGAATTCAGTTTCCTATGACTATGAAGCAGATTCCGTCATTTGAAAAACAGAACGAAGTGTCTATCAATGTTTACATCCTCAAGAAAAAAGCTACTGGATTTATCACTCTTCCACTATACTTGACTAAAAACTGTGTCGATAAACATATAAATCTTTTATTGGTTCAGAATATCTATTTTTCTGAAAATAATAATGATAATGGAAATAATGCTGAGGTGGAAATAAAATACCATTATGTTTTAATCAAAAATTTATCTCGTCTGGTATCAAAACAGTTGAGTAAAAAAGACCATGCAAAATTTATTTGCGACAGATGTCTCCACTATTACCACTCTCTTGATAAGCTGAAGGAACATACGAAAATCTGTCTTATGATGAATGAGACTGCTATTAAGATGCCTCAAGAAGATCAAAATATTCTTAAATTCAAAAATCATAAGAATAAAGAAAAAGCACCATTCATTATTTACGCAGATCTAGAAAGCATTTTGAAACCGACCAATGATAATAAAAAGCTGCAACATCATGTACCTGCAGCTGTAGGATATTATCTGAAATGTTCCTATGATGATTCTCTAAGTTTTTATAAAGCTCATCGTGGAGAGGATTGTATGCGTTGGTTTGCAGATGAAATGAAACAGCTAGCGGAAGATCTCTCTGCTGTCTTTTGGTGTTCGTATAATATTGATATGTCTCCTCAGGACGAATCTGAATTAAAGACTCCAATGAAGATATACGAACAGAAAATAAGCAGTGGTGCTTGGAAAATGAGGGGTGATACGATGATAATGAAAGATAGATGATATGTATTAAAAATGCCGGTTGTTATGAAGAAACACAAAAGCAGTTAAATCCGTCAGTTGTGAGCGGACGACAGATTAAACTTTTTAGAAGATTACGAAAAAAATTGTTCTAGATATATGGAAGGAGGTTACTACTAACTGCACCTTAATAACGCAGCCGATAAGCAGCAAAGGTATATTCCATCACACAAC
>JARQZK010000198.1:55000-94674 GCA_030704885.1 Cynegetis impunctata | reverse complement strand
GTATCCATATCATCTGGTAGATTTCCCTCATCCTTGAAATCTTCCATTGTAATTCCCGTATTCAAAAAAAAAAACGATATTCGTGATATATTGAACTATCGACCTATTTCTATTTCAAGCGTGTCAAGGTCATAGAAAAAATTGTTATGGGTCGAATGGTTGACTACTTGAATAAATTTAAGCTTCTAACCTATTCCGAACATGGCTTCAGATCCGGTCACTCAACGGAAACGGCGGTCATCTCGTTTGTAGATTATGTGTATAGCAACCTAGATATAGGACATTCTGTGGCTGGTCTGTTGCTTGTCGACCTTCGATAGATTCGGACGTTCTGGCCCTTCGATTTTATGAGATAAGCAAATATTATAATCTCGGATTCAGGAGGCGTGTTTCTTGATTGGCTCCATAGCTTTATCTCAGGTAGGACTATGATTGTTTAAGGTCCATGATGCATTATCTGAAGCATTTAATATAAGTTCAGGTGTACCCCAGGGGTTTCGGTCGCTTGGTCCCCTGCTAATTTATTCTGTTTGTAAATGATCTTCCAGATACTTTCATGGAAGTAGAGTGAACGCTATTTGCAGATGATACTTCATTGCTGTCTCCGCTGAGAGTCCGGAGAAACTCTCTCTATTGTGTGGTAGTTTGGTGCAGTCCTTTACAGATTGGTGTCGTAAAAATGCTTTTATTGCAATATTGAGAAAACCGACTGTATATTTTTTAGCATTAAAAACTTAAGTCGGGACATTGACTGTTCATTTGGGTAGCCTCATCAATCACCTCTAAGGATCACGTTAAATTCCTGGGGGTACACATTGATCGAAACCTGAGATGGTGTCATCATATTGATGCTCTATGCAAAAAATTAAGTAAAGCTTACTACGCTATAAATCAAATAAAGAACTCTCTTCCCTTGGCATCGGTTTTAAATGTTTACTATGCCTTATGTTACAGCCACATATCTTACAATATACTGCTCTGGGGCCTCTCAACTGATGTAAGTCGGATATTTGTGGCGCAAAAACGTATTATGCGTATGATGTTTGGTCTTGACCCTCGTTCCTCCTGTAGGCCGTTGTTCGCGTCATATGGGATACTGACTGTTCCTTGTATATATATATATATTCATAAGAGTTTATTGTATGTAAAGGAAAACCATAGCAACCTTGTGAAATTGTCCAGTTTTCATGGATACAACACAAGAAATCCCGAGATGCTGCTACTTCCTACTCACAGAACTTCCAAATATGAATCTTTACCAACATACAAAGGTATTAAACTCTTCAATCATTTGCCTGATGCCATAAAATGCTTAACGAATATTAAATTTAGAAATGTAGTTAAGTTGAAGTTGATCAAGAAATGTTACTACACTGTAGATGAATATTTCAATGATTATAATTTCTGATTACCTTGTAAGTTGACGTGTCCTATACATTCTATTTCATATGTCTCAAAGGATTAATAAAGATTATTATTATTATTATTATTATTATTATTATTAATTACTTAGCAGATAGAAAGTACAAACTGTTAATGACTTGGGAAAACAAAATTTAGAAATAGCATTCAAAACTAAGAATACCATTGGAAAACATATCAAAAATTCAAAGATAAAACTACACAGCAAAATAAATCTATAAGCTAAAATGTGGTTCATGTCCTTAAGTATATGTTGGCCAAACTGGCAGGAACTTTGGAGTTCGAATATCAGAACAAAAGAAGTTACGACAAGGAAAAATTAAATTCTACTTATGTATCATCATATCTCCTAGAACAAAATCATATTTAATAGTGAATTTGAAATATTACGTATAAAAAAAAGGCTATAACCTCAATTTATTAGAAGCTCTTGAAATTAATAGTATGAAACAATCCAATAATTTGTTAAATGACCAATTAGAAATGAATAGTTCACCGTTGTTAAACCTTTTCTAGATGAAATATTGAATATTTGTGCCTGTTGTGTTTTCCCAAGTCATTAACTGTTTGTACTTTCTACCTGCTAAGTGATTACGTTTAGGTTTTCCCCATTCTTATTGTGTATTCCCTTCCTTCATCTTTCAATATTCTCGTTGTAAAAGTAACTAGGTATGTATTATACATCTGAAGAAGCCACTGTGTTTTGGTAAAACAATTGTCATGTTAACAAAATATAGTGCAAATCAAAAACTCTGAAGTTTTATTTACAATATTATAATGGATTTTCATCAAGTATCGGCCCAATGAATCAGTTACAAAAGACAGTGTTTAATTTTTTTCATATTGTTCTGAATTGAATATTTCCGCCAATTACTGCATCGTCATTTTTTTCATTTTCAACTCTGAAATATGGGTAACGTTTTCAGTGACATTTTCTACTTCGACAGGGAGAATGAAATATTACGACAACCCCTGCGGGATTCGAGAGACGGAATTAAATCAGAGTAGTGAAAAAACCGGCTGTTACAAGGCGTCTACGGACTTTTCCTCATCATTTCTCACGATTCATTGTCTCCTTTTTTGCAGGAACAACTACTCTTGTCTGTCTTACCAGAGCATGTAGCGGTGCAAATGCGACAGGACCTCGATCGAGCTGATAGCCAGTTCAAGAAAATCTATATGAGCAGACACGAGAACGTGAGGTATTGAATTTTTTTCGAAGTTTCATTAATATTTAGATTGCCTGAACTCCATCTGGAATGAACGAAAACAGCCTAAACTTCATCTGGCATTAATGAAAACATAATTATGCCACGGCATATTGAGAACAATTATTATTCGCTCTTTTGCTCATTCAAATTAAACGATCTATTAAGCTACGTTTTAATTAGTTACTAGTGTGTTTTCCTTTCATCACGGAAAATTCATCCTGTAATTGGTAATGAAAGGATTCTATGAAATGACTCGATTGATGTTGAAATGAAATTTCTTTTTGGAACTTAAAATTTGTTTTATTTCATTGACTGATGGATGTATATTCTTTTATATAAATGAATATTTTGAAAAAAATCCTGAAAAGCAGAAAGAAAACTAGATTCATTAAATTTCAATGTTCAATTTAGAGGAGGTAATCCTAAAAATAAATGGTGAGAAAAATTAATAACGGCTTCAAAGAAAAATCTGTATACAATATATGTTTACATATCTAAATATATATATATATATATATATATATATATATATATATATATATATATATATATATATATATATATATATATATATATATATATATATATATAAATCTACATATATATATATTTATATATATATATATATATATATATATATATATATATATATATATATCATGAGCAAAAAAAGTACAGACTCAATTTTTCTATAGTATATTATAGTCGACGATTTGAATTAATCAATATCTCTATCATTCAGGACTTGGTGTATAAAAAGGGAAATTTATTGTTTCTCTTTATTGATTTGATACTAAATTAAAAAAAAAATAGGGAAGATTTCGTGTTTCAAATTTGATTTTCGTTATTTGTGGTCATTATTGATTAGCTGATTGTTTTTCAACATATTGACATTTTGAGTGACATTACAGTTTTCCCCTTTTTGATAACCTCTATAATTGAGATCTGAAGAAGGAAATAAATATGTCGAAACGTCGATGAGTCTATAATGCTGAGCCATTTTATTTTGTGCTGTTGTTACTTTTGGCGTTTTCAAATGATATTGGGTTAAAAAATTATTATTAGAATCAACTGGTTCAGTGAAATTATAGAAATTAGTTGTGCAAATTAAAATGAAATAAAAAAATTTAGAAAAATTCAATTTTTGATTTGCGTTAGTTTTTAACATCACTTCGTCTTCTAGAAGTAATGATATTCAATGTACTTGATATTTTAGGTCTCTTGAACGAGAATAAATTTAAAAGTTATTATCAGGAAATGAAACATTTTGAAGTAAACGTTTTTTATATATAGAAATATAATTATCTTGATAAGAATCTGTTTTTCACTTTGAAATTCATAATTTATTTCTTACATTCAATATACGATCTTCGTTGATTAATTGGCAGCCATCATGAGTTGACTGACGTAACTAGGTTTTCAAGTGAAACTTTATTATTGAATTTTTCAGAAGTAAAACTCAGTAATTAAATTTTTCAGAACTGAAACTTCGTAATTGAATTTTTCTGGTTTACTTTTGGTTTTCGATACCGATATCACAGCTATATAGTTTGAAAGTATATGTTAAAAACGAAAAATGTCGAGACAAAAAACTCGAATTAATTGGAAATTTTAGAAATTAAATTATTTTAAATTATAATTAATCTTATTGAATGGAAAAATAATAGTTTGTGATTATTAATTATACATCGTTTCACTGTATCATGTCACTCCTTCAGTGGTACTTCAAATATGCAGGACTACTGCACAAAATTAATAAAAATAATTCTTAAAAGTCAAAATTGCTTTGAAAAATTTGAGGATAAATGTAATTTCTTTCCTCTCCAAAAATTCATTCAAATAATGCAGTTAAAATTATAAACCAAATACAGTTTTGTATTCAAAACAAATAATAATCAGTTATTATTCTTCTCAATCTGAAAATATATTACTGAGAGTTCAACAAGTCGCGATATATGTTCATATGCTAACAACAGTCTATCATTCTAATACTGTGAGTAAATCTACTGAAGCAACAAGCTAAATTGCGATAGATCATTAATGATGATTTAGAGTATTTCGCTCCGCAAATTTAACACTAATTCGATTGATTGAAGACTTCATTTAGGAGGTTTATTGCAAAGTAATGAATCACTGTGAAATTCATCGGATACTCTTTTCACTTTCTTTTTATTCGTCTAAATCAGAGGTTCCCAAACTTTTCTCATAGACCACTTTGAAAATTTTGCTGGTTCCGGTGGACCCACTGTAGCTACATTTCTACCATATTTCCAAAACTCGACAAAAAAATGAAGATTAGATCTAACTATGGAAATCTGCGTTGCGGCTGCGTTGCAACCACGAATCTACAGTTTTCGAAAAAAAAAGTGAGAATTTATTGGTTAATTAATTAATTGAATTGGTGGATGTCAAAAAATTGAAGTTGGCGAATCACAAAAGTGATTCCATCTAATTTTACTCTTAAGAAATCTACTCAAAGGACAAGAAATCAATCAATTCTCACTTATTTTATTTAGAAAACTCCTCGCCACCCCCTCCCCCCATTCGAAGTGGTAACAATAAAAAGAGAAATAGTTTAATTTTTTGTGTTGTATTTATTCAAATATGTAATTAATACACTAATAATTATTAGGTTTACATCACATTGTAATATGATAACAGTCGTGATATAATTAAACTATAATTAAATGTTAATAACGTAACGCTACTTCTGCAATGACAATCACAAAATAGTCGTAATTTCAATGGAAGGGATTGATGGATGGACAGCAAATTATCAATATTTGGCTGTAGTTTTGTTTGAAATAACCGCATATCTGCTCCATTTTTTTTGGTAAAAAGTTGGTAACGACACTGACACTTTTTTCGACACGATATGACGAGGGAAACGCTATCATAAGCTTTTTCGCAGTTCCCCTTAGTCCAGGATATTTTTCGGGTATTTCTGCATGCAGCCAAAATGTTTTATACCATTTTTTAAATTTCACCTTCAGCACTATCAGTGCTAAGCTCGAGTAGCTTCTCTTGCAATATCACAATTTCCACTTCCGTTTCATCAAATGGATGTATGATCCATGGTGGTATTTCCATCGTCCGAATATCTTCAAAAGTGATTCTGCAGTCATCATGCAGGCAATTGAATGTTGGACGTACCTATGAATATTCTCATCAAGGCATTCTATCTGCGACAAAGTACATACTTTTTCCGACACTGGCAAGCACTATCATCGATTCACTTTACTTTACTTTTCTTCTCGAAATTCAGTAAACAAATGAGTAACGTTTAGCATTGGCATTCGTATTTATATTGGTAAAGAATCAAACAACTTCATACAAGATTGCAAGCAAGATAGGTGAAGTCAAGCCAATATTTAAGTTCTTCACTATCCAAACCAGATAAATTTTCGTGGGCCCCCGATTACGAATTGTGAACCCCCATTATTTTGTCACACCAACGTAGACCCCCTTCGAGTCTCCCGTGGACCCTTGGGGGTCCACCTGAACCACTTTGGGAATCAATGGTCTAAATGTTGACTGATGATAAACTGATGGAATTTTATAAGTTGATAAATTTGTTTTTTAACTAAAATTTCTTATAATCATCATTTATAGTGGAGAAATCATGATGTTAGTTTAGTGATGAAGTATTGTGTTTGAAAAATACTGCACTCCATGAATAAAAGCGAAATACATGATAAAACGCGTGAAAAGCAGCAAAACTTCCAAACAAAGGTACTTTACAATGATTTTTGTTCTTTTGTACAAGGTTGGCAAATTTCGATGTTTGTATAAGGTATCTCGATAACTATAGTAGCGACAAAAAAATGGAAGGCGCAGTCTCGATCTCAATTTTTGAGACAAATTCACTGGCAAAAAACAAAATTTACTATCGTCTTTTGTTTTCGAGTTATAAACATATATCTCGTAATTTTCGTCCGACATCCTGACTTATACGATTAAATTAGTTAATTTATATCATGACGGAGAGAAATGGACACACTCTGTTATATATGACACCTGCCTACTCTGAATACGTACAAGAACTGCTAGAAGTAATGTAGTAAAATATTATTTCCGCTAATAGGGCCATACACATCAAAAGCGACCCGACATATGATACATCATTAGAAAGAGAAAAAAATCCGTTTCACCAAACCACAGCCTCGGTAGCCCAACGGTAAGGTGTATCGCATGTAAACCCAGGATTGTAGGTTCGAGTCCCACCTTGCTCTTGGGTGTTATGTCCCATAAAATTTAAAGGTTTTTGATATGATAAACTGTTGAGTAATGACTTAGTTTCAAACCCATTGGCCGTTCGGAACCGGCGTTAAACTGTAGGTCCCTTAAAATTAAAAAAAAACCACAGCCTATTATCTCGTAACTTCCCAAACAACCATGATATTCACACTTGTCTAAAAGTAAGAAAATCGAACTTTTATTTATAACTCGAAAAGAAAAGACTATAGCAAATTTTGAGTTTCACCAGTGAATTGGTCTAGAAAGAAGAAATCGATTTTTTCGTATCTCCCGTATTCGTATTTACCGAAATACCCCATACAAACATCGAAATTTGCCAACCCTGTACATATAAATTCCTAACCTCCTAAGTCGATTTGAAGGGACTGCACAGATGCACACAACCTTAACACGTTAAGCGCCACGTGGTATAATGCGTGTGCCACACACAATTTTGTTCTTAGGGCTCCGCGGCACACAAGCTGTGCCCGACTTCAGTCGGTTTTATTAGCGTTCGTGGCTTACACAGTGTACCGCACTTCTGTAGTTACTATATGGAAGTTGAATATATGAGGCCCGGGAAGCCAACTAGTGATTTTGGTCCAGTAAATTTTTTCACCTGTGTTGACCATTTCTCACTTCAAGAGGATATAAAAAAGGGGGAATTTTTTATTGATATCAATTTATTCAAAATATAGAAAGGATATCTAATAAACTTATAAACAAATGAAGATGACCCTCTTATACATTTTTTAAAAAGAAAATGGATATTTTTGTTAGTAATATTAGATAATTTATTCAAAATATAAAATAGTATGTAACAACAAGTAAAGAGGACTTCTCGTTTAAATTTTTTTGGCAGCATGTACAGTAAAGAAGCATTGAACGCAATAGTGTTTTTTACACACACTACATTGCCATTTGCTTCTCGCACTTTTATTTGTTGCAGCTTTTCAGCCGTCACTTTTTTTCAAATTTTCGTAGCAAACGACACACCTCAATCTTGAATCGGTCAGTTGCAAAGCATGATTTTCATCGTTATTTTCGGGCTCAAGTTTTTCAATATCTGCATTTTCAATACGCAATAAAGATTGGCATAATTTTTCTTTGATCTCCGTTATAGACGTTTCTTCCATGGTAACTTCTTTATATACCAATAAAGCATTCACGACAGAGGATCCTAATAGTAATTCAATGGCAAGCTTCCTGTACCACTTTGTCTCTCTGCGTAAGCAGTGAGAATATGATTTGATTTGGTCAGACAAATCGATGTATGACTTAGCTAAATTATAACTGACTATTGCTTCTGGTTTTTCTACTGAACCCCCTCTTTGCGATACCTCTTTCATGTCATTCTATTTGAAAGAGACGGTGCATAAGCTTGACCTGCGTGGCACTACATGAGCGCCACGTGGCCCCGTATGAGCAATTTGATTCTTTGGGCAGCGTGGCACAAATGGTATGCCACAAATAAAAATAACAAAAAATAAAAAAAAATCAGAAAATTAAACGATGCCTGAAGGTGAGTTAAAATATGGATATAGAAGTATTAATTATCAAAAAAAAAAATTGGTCCGTGTAACCAAAAATTCTGATTTCATGGTGGCGCTTAATTTTATACTTTAAACTTTCATCGGTAAGAAGAAACATTTGAAATCTCCAGACAGCAACCCTCTAATATCTACCTAAATTCACGTACAAATTTTCAACCTCCTAACTGAATTTATAGTTCCTGCAGGTTTGTGGCAGTAGAGGATAGCAATTGAAATCTCCAGTGAGCGCTTTCCTAACTCAATCTACATACTAAATTTCAACCCTTAAACTCAACCAGCGGTAGTTGCAGGAAGCGAAAATCCTCAATAATCACAAAAAAATATGTAATCCCTAGATTGAAAGGGTGGCGGTTTAACGGCAACTCAATCCATGCATGAAATTTCAACCTTTCATCTAATTCTTGATGACCTATAGATGTTCGCAAATCTTAAACGAAACGAAGAAAAGACCAAAAATTTTATACGTTCATAAAATACATCTTTCGCATCAATTCAATTCACGTACAAATTTTCCTTCTACCTAGCTCAACTTGGAGGGTATTTGAAAGTGCAAAATTTACCAAAAAAACGGTTTTGTTAGCTCTATTCAACCTTCAAAAAGGCTGAATTTTGGAAATTGTTGTAGATAATTAATTTCCACATTTTTGGCAAATTGCGCCAAATTTGCAAAAATTTTGAATGAATTTCCCAAAATTTTGATAGTTTTGTTCTGCTTCAAGAAACATCTCAAATTTCAGCTCATTTGGTGTGATGAGATGACAAAATGTATATATATGTATATATATATATATATATATATATATATATATATATATATATATATATAATATATATATATATATATATATATATATATATATATATATATATACATATATAATATATATATATATAATATATATATATAATATATATATATATATATATATATATATATATATATATATATATTATATATATATATATATATATATATTATATATATATTATATATATATATATATATATATATATAATATATATATATATATATATATATATATATATATATATATATATATATATATATATTATATATATATATATATATATATATATATATATATATATATATATATATATATATATATATATATATATATATATATATATATATATATATATATATATATATATATATATATATATATATATATATATATATATATATATATACAACAACAAAGAAATTAGTTGCGGGGAAATATTAAACAAGTACAGCAGAATTATCGGTATAGCCCGCTTATATGAAAGCAGCCGTTGACACGTGTTTCGGACTCTTTGGTCCTCATCAGAATGGCGTAGCCAAGCATTGGATTGAAAACTTGGAGATGAAAATAGCAACAAATGAAATTCCCTGCTACGGAAGACAATCACACATTTGTGGCTTATTGTTTGAACTCTCCGGTTTGGGAGATTTGGTCAAACTTTACCACGGAGGCGATGAATGCCATCCGCGAGATCTCAGACCGAGTAAATAAACAAGAACAAAGAAATTAGTTGTAGTGAAATATTAAACAAGTAGAGCAGAATTATCGGTATAGCCCGCTTATATAAAAGCAGCCGTTGACACGTGTCTCCCAAACCGGAGAGTTCAAACAATAAGCCACAAATGTGTGATTGTTTTCCGTAGCAGGGGATTTCATTTGCTGTTGCTATTTTCATCTCCAAGTTTTCAATCCAATGCTTGGCAACACCGTTCTGATGAGGACCAAAGAGTCCGAAACACGTGTCAACGGCTGTTTTCATATAAGCGGGCTATACCGATAATTCTGCTCCACTTGTTCATATAATATATATATATATATATATATATATATATATATATATATATATATATATATATATATATATAAAATATATATATATATAAGTTTCAAGAAGATGATCAGATCAAGACTCCTATCTGAACATAAGACTGTTTTTGTTATAGCTCAGTGCATTAACCTGTACTGTAACTAATTTATTTACTGTCATTTAATATTCAACAGTTACATTTTCATCAATACCTTATTCTTTCCAATTAATTTCCATTCAATTTTATATTTGGTTATTTACTTCTTTGTATGTCATTTTAGATTTGGTAATTTTATTCATACAATGATTCATTCTATATCTTTTTTTTGTTATCTTTAATTCAGATTCAGTAAGGAAAGCTTTGCTAAACTTCGCTCCTCACTAATGTAATTAATTTATATGAACAATTTCGATAAAGTTCTTATTATTATTATTATAGATATAATACCAGTCATCAAAAAAAATTCGAAAATCGTGGTAGAGAAAATCTAAAACAGATATAAAAACCACTTCCACTACTAACTATTAACTTTTCTTCGAGGAAAGTACGACTTACAAGTTTTCGTTACCAGAGTATCCTCGGTCGTCTTTCTTATCAACTACGAACTTGTCATTTCGCTGTTCAGCCTTGAAGAGCGATTATCTACCTTTATCGATTTCTTGCTTGGTAAGGGGAGAACGGTGTCGTGTGGCTTGCTTACTTTACGAGAGTAAATATATCAATTTCATCGAAACGACCTATAGTAACGACACTGTATAATATATCTCAAACATAAAATTGATGTCGGTGTCTAATGACCTTTCTATTGGGTCATAATGTCTCCCCATTATTTCGACTTGAGATGAATGTATTCTCTCCGAGGAATATTAACGTCGTTCGGTTAGAAAGCAGTGCCGGATTAGCCACGTAGCAAGAGTAGCAAATGCTACGGGCCCCGAGAGTTGTGGGGCCCCGCGCTCCAACGCTTGTCTGACAGTAAAAAAAATAAGTTTAGATAAGCGTAAAATATCCTGCATGCCTTAAACGTGAAGCGTTTAGGCTATGCTTCATTCACACTTGAAAATCTTTAACTCGATTTCGTCACGTTAAATCGTAGGTACCTATAGGTTGTATAATACCTACCACGAGAAACTTTGGTGTCAAAATCTACAACAATAATTTAAAGTTGTACCACATTTCTAAAAATTGAGCGCTGGCCGCACAAGTTATGTGTTCGTACTACTTGCACTGCACTACAAGCAAGTTTGTAGCACTGCAACACTAACAGGGGAATTCCCTGATATTGTCATCTATCGAGCAGTGAGCTAGTAGTAAAACCCGAACAAATGAAATAGGATTCTATTGACTATCAAACTATTAGAATTTGATATACATTTATATATGCGCAACGTAAAAAACTGTAAAATTCTCTTTAGATGTTAGTCTAGCGTTGTATTTTAGTTGCATTAGTTTATATTCCATCATATTATTGTAACACCAACACTTGTGATCCCCTGGCGAATGACAAAGAGTGGCCGAAGTATCTTGACAGTTCTCATAGCTCAACGCCAATCAGCTAACTGGCCGTAGGGAAATTGGCTCAAATAGCTCTTTCACAAGTGTCATGGATGTCATTTACTAACATGAATATAAATTTGAATTTGATTGTGCGTATCTAGCTTTGATTGTACTCAGGGCCGGCCTAAGGGGTGTGCGAAGTATGCAGCCGCACACTCAAGCCTTTTGGAGGGGCATTAAATTGACAAATTTTTGTAAAAAAAAAATAATAAATTTGATAAAAATTTTCAGAAACTGATTTAAATATTGGGCAAAAATATTTAAACTATACTCGCCGGCATATCATTGGAAGCTTGACACTAAACAGCTGTACACTCCCCTCTACACCCCTCGCCCAGCGTCGTTGCCTGTTTGTGGATTGAAAAATTAATTCACACAGCTAAAAAAAACCAAGCTTCCAATGATTTGTCGCCGACTACAGAAGGAGTTTTGTCTTAAAACTATTATAGTTAAAATTCAATGTAAAACCGAAGATCTACCCGGCTACCCCAATGAGTTCTGAAATACAGTAAGTCTGATGCCCTTGACCAAGGTCCAAAGTCAGTAAAACAGTCGTCTCGTGGCGGGACGCGGAAAGTGTTGTGACTCATCTTCCTGCCTCCCTCCCCCTCCCAGGGTTTTGATTTTCTAGCCAATTGGCGAAATTAAGATCGTAGCGCCGGAACGGCTAATATCAATACTAGAGCATGGGCCATTAACGGATTGTTTACATTGTTTGTAATGGTATTTGCGTTCATTTCATTTTGAGTTTTCGAACGTTTAGCCTTGCAATTTGTGTTTTTTTGGACTTATTTTCCAGTGGTTCATTGTGTTTCAATTGAGGACAATATTATCTCTGTTCAACAGTAGATAACCTACCTACATCAAGTTGAAATTTACACTGAGTTTTTATCATTGAACATGAAAGTCAATAATAAAATAAAGGAGAGGACGAATAAATTAATTGGTTGAAGGAACTATGTATAAAAGTATGATAGAACACCTATTTATATTTAAAAAGTAAACATACTTTCAAAAGTTTCAAGAAAACGTCTCTGATTTGTCTACTTTCATTACCAACTGAAGAGGTTTTGAGTATAATGGACAAAACTAAGTACTTACCAGCAAAACTGAAAAAAACAACATAAAATAAAATAAGAATTAACATGAATACTCTGCTTGAATGATTTGAACGTAATGAGTTATTATATTTTTTGAATTTTCCTGACGTATAACAGCTCTCCTAAAAGTATGGTGGACTTCTGAGTCTGTTTTTTTTTATGAGTCTCTGTTTCCCTGGTTACATAATTGAATATTTTAGTTTTTACCTAGCTATAGAGTCAAGTTTTATTTCATATTCTTGATGTTATGATAAACTGTTATTTTGGTTGTGCAAATAAACATCATTTATTATTATTATTTTAACAGTACCTATCTCTGGTTGTTACATGACAGAAAATACAATTATCTTTGGATGATGGCCCAGGTTCAGATTCCGATAAAAGTGGAAGATTTTTCGTTGGAATAGCATTGGACTTCAAAAACCCCAAGTTTTCGGTTAGCTGAAAATTGCACATTATCAGTTGGTATAATTCAATATGGAAAAATCCACAAACTTACTGCGGGGAAAATAATTATTCTCAGTAAACTGTAAAGAACAACTCTCTTATGTTTACAAGAACAATGAAGAGTTAAGCTTTCATTTGTTTATTTGACATAATAGTGGTTAAAGTACAAGGAAGAGTACTGAACATATCAAGTCAATCAATAATGAATCAAATTGTCATACATAAATTTAATGTTTTACAAGGCGCAAAAGTGCACAAAACCTGTGTTTTTGGACCTTAAATTTGAAAAAATTCCATACCCCCCGGCAGGGACATAAAATTTGAGTCTAGCACACTTGCAATTTTCGCCTTAGGCCGGCCCTGATTGTACTTAATGAATATTTAAAATAATATACGAACATTTTATTATATATTTTATTACCAAAGTTAAAAAAAATAAACTATTTTGATTTATAAAAGCAATAAAAAAATATGTATAGGGAGTTATATTTCAAAAACTGGTAGGTATCATTTCACGCACAAAGATAAACGTGTTCCTACATAGCCGCTCCGAGTTGTCACGCGCACATTTTCGGTTTTATTCTCTAATCTGAGTTTAATACTATAAACTTGAGAACCTAAAGTAAACCAAGGGCCCCTTGGCTGAATTTGCTACAGGCCCCGCTCTGGCTTAATCCGGCACTGTTAGAAAGTTGACGGCAGTGCTGTTTGTTTTTCATTGAATGACGTATACTTGAAAATATGAAATGAATAAAACACTGTTTCAAATTGAAATGTATTTATTCTGTGAGGAAACAACAGCGCTGTGTATTACACTTAAGTCTTGATATAAACATAAACATGCAAAATATAGTGTCGTTTGAGTACATACCTAGATCTCCTTTATTTAGTCTACCGTTAAGGGGGTGATTTCCAGAAAGTTCCTGATCCTTATTTGGTTTCAAAAATCCTGGTTGTTTTTTTTTTACTTTGAATCGTTTTTCTTAAATACTATTTAATATGCGAAGTTTTCCTAGTGAAAGTATTATAATGAGATGATTTTTTTATAAGTAAAATGAATAGTGAATCGGTATACAAATATAGAATCTTCAATAACGTTTTATAATATACGTATATATATATATATATATATATATATATATATATATATATATATATATATATATGGATATAATAGTGTGAAGTAGGACATTTATTTGAAACTAATCAAACAAACCTCCTAGCGGAGCTGGTTATACGAGTTCACGAAACATCGAAATACTTCCATATACCTTGGATGGTAATTGATAGAAATATTAAGTTGTTCATAACAATCAATGAAAATGGTAGACAGAATGTTTCGCCCTAATTTGGGGTTCATCAGTATCATCCATCCATCGAAAGTGATAACCAACCAAATATTTCAAACGGTCTTCTATTTTCCTTCTAGTAACTCAATGGCATATAAATATGACCCAGCGCCACTAGTCGGAAATAAAAGCGTCAAAGATGGGAGAGGATAGTTTGTGAAAAAAAGAAGACTAGGAGAGGTTCAGAGAATTAATACTGACCCTGCATTGGCCTCTGTAATTTTACAACCAATGACTTACCTCAAACTATTCTTTTATTCCCATTGTATGTTTTTTTAAATAGAGATGATCAATTATACTCCCATTTTATCTTTTTTTTTAAATAGAGATGATCAAGTATATATGTTCTATTACTATTGAGAAATAGTAACAAAATAAATGAATACTCGTGATCAACTAACGCCAGTGCATTATGTGATGTAATGGTCCCATATCAACATTGAATGACTTCACGTTCAATTTACACTTTTAGACAACACACATTTCTTACACTCCTGTCCATAACATAATTATGTGAATTTAGTCTGATGTTTAAATTTTCGGTGTAGGCATTCTAATATATTGTGAATTCGGATGACAAAGGCATCGAGAATTAAAAAGTAGATACGGAATTCACAAGCCAAATTTTTCAAATGTTCAAAATGTCAGATAAAACTAGTTGAAGAATGCGGAGTAAATTTCTATGGCATCCAAAACAAACCCTCATTGTTGCAAAATGTGTAATGTTTTCTTAAAAAATTCACATCTCTTCAACCGAGAACGATATCGAGACGAATTAGGGAGCAGAATGTTAAGAATGAATCAGAATCTGCAGAAAAATATATACACTAGAGTTTAGTTTGCAGAAATACTCTACAGAGTATTACAAACTTCAGGAAAAAATATACTTAAGCTATTTTACTTTAAATTTCTACATGTACCTACAATTTTTTTTTCAAAATTGTATCTTCTATATGTATGTATTGACAAATTATTAGTACAGCTACTCTTTGTCTAGCCTTATCGCATTTCATTTGGGGTCGGTTTATCTTGTCAGTTGTCGCCTTACAAGTTGATTCTGGCACGTAGTGTCAAACTTACTACAGATCTTTGTTTATGAAAGCCTCCAGTTTGAAGGGTTCTCCCTGCTCTCTTCAAACCAGTATTAATGCTCAAGATTTGTTGATGTGATTAATAGTAATGAAAAGACTATACCCACAAAGAAAAAACAATTCCATTCATTTGATGGAAACACAATATTGAATCCTTCAGAAAGGATATTATAAGTATATTCATGAAGCAAATATTGGATGAATTTGCCCGTTTCTTTGTGACAATATGTATATATATATATATATATATATATATATATATATATATATATATATATATATATATATATATATATATATATATATATATATATATATATATATATATAATCTCTTGATAATTATTAGCAATAACAGGCTGGTTGAATCTTAAAAAACTCGATTTAATTAATAAGTTGACGTTTCACTACGACATTCATAGTTATTCAAAACTTTTGAAAAAAATTGAAAATTCTTTGACATTTATTGACTTGAAAAAATTGAATAGATAAGATTGATCTGTCTTGTTAAAAATTCTTTCGGATGTGGCTGTCTTTGGTATTTATTACGTGCTATTCAGTCTAATATCAACATTCAAAATTGTTATCATTAGAGGGCAAGGGAAACTACAGAAACCTTTACCTATGTAATGTTCGAAAATAATAATAATAGGGTACTATTTATTTAACAGAAAAGAAATTAGTCACGGGAAAATATTAAAAAAGTAGAGCAGAATTATCGGTATAGAACGTTTATATGGAAGCAGCCGTTGACACGTGTTTCGGACTCTTTGGTCCTCATCAGAACGGCTTAGCTAAGTATTGGATTGAAAATTTGGAGATGAAAATAGTTTAATAAATAAAATCCTCTGTTATGGAAGAATTTTCAATTTTTTTCAAAAGTTTTGAATAACTATGAATGTCGTAGTGAAACGTCAACTTATTGATTAAATCGAGTTTTTTAAGATTCAACCAGCCTGTTATTGCTAATAATTATCAAGAGATTAAAAATAAATCACAGGCAACAACAATTCGAATGAATAATTAAATATTGCAAGCTGAAAATATGGCAATGATCCCAAACTACATTGTTTTATATTGTAAGTACCTTTTTTCATTTAAAAAAAATTTGAAATTCTAAATAAAAATTTCATTAAAAACGGCTACTTCCATATAAACGAACTATACCGATAATTTTTGCTTTACTTGTTTAATATTTCCCAACACTAATTATCTTTTTTAATGTTAATTTACTCTTTCTGAGATCTCTCGGATGGAATTAATCGCCTCCGTGGCAAAGTTTGACCAAATCTCCCATACCGGAGAGTTCAAACAATAAACCACAAATAAGTGATTTTCTTCCATAACAGAGGATTTTATTATAAAAATTTCATTAAAAACGGCTACTTCCATATAAACGAACTATACCGATAATTTTTGCTTTTACTTGTTCAATATTTTCCCAAAACTAATTTTCTTTTTTAATATTAATTTCACTCTTTCTGAGATCTCTCGGATGGAATTAATCGCCTCCGTGGCCAAAGTTTGACCAAATCTCCCATACCGGAGAGTTCAAACAATAAACCACAAATAAGTGATTTTCTTCCATAACAGAGTGATTTTATTATTAAAACTATTTTCATCTCCAAATTTTCAATCCAATACTTAGCTACGCCGTTCTGATGAGGACCAAAAGAGTCCGAAACACGTGTCAACGGCTGCTTCCATATAAACGTTGCTATACCGATAATTCTGCCGTCTACTTTTTTAATATTTTCCCGTGACTAATTCTCTTTTCTGTTAAAATAAATAGTACCCTCATTATTATTATTGTTCGAACATTACATAGGTAAAGGTTTTCTGTAGTTTCCCTTGCCTTCTAATGATAACAATTTTGAATGTTCATATTAGACTGAATAGCACGTAATAAATAACAAAGACAGCCACATCCGAAAGAATTTTTAACAAGACAGATCAATCTTATCTATTCAATTTTTTCAAAGTCAATAAATGTCAAAGAATTTCAATTTTTTTCAAAAGTTTTGAATAACTATGAATGTCGTAGTGAAACGTCAACTTATTAATTAAATCGAGTTTTTTAAGATTCAAACCAGCCTGTTATTGCCTAATAATTATCAAGAGATTAAAAATAAATCACAGGCAACAACAATTCGAATAAATAATTATTATATATATTATATATATATAGTAATATATATATATATATATATATATATTATATATATATATATAGTATCTGTATATATATATTATATATATCTATATATATATATATATATATATATATCTATATATATATATATATATATATATATATAAATATATATATATATATATATATATATATATATATATATATATATATATATATATATATATATATATGTAGTCGCAAATATGTCTCTGAAAGTATATTGTTTCCCATTTGTAGATGAATGAACTATGTACCTACACGAAATATCAAGAAACTGACAGAGGTCAGAAATTGAAAGATTTAATCAAACTTATGCAATTATGACTTATATGATGAACTGTACCGAATAATATTATATATATATATATATATATATATATATATATATATATATATATATATTATATATATATATAGTATATATTATATATATATATATATATATATGTGTCGAGAAAGATTTCCGCGGTCGGAAGTATTTGAAAAACCTTGGTTCTCGGGTGATGAACCGCGTAAAAGATTTGAAAAATCTCGACGTTTCGGCTCCTTTTGCGAAGCCATCTTCAGGAAGAATTAGAAGGAAAATAATTCCAGATACGTGGCCTAAATCTGCCTACTCCACGAATTCGAAATTAGGAGGAATCGGAAATAATACGATTGCGTGTCTCAACTGCCTACTCCAGCAACCGTACTGCTCCTGTCAACTCTGAAGTTCTCAACCTGCCTACTTCTTCAGAGTCAACTGACGGGCCGATCGTCGCGTGGCCGTATTTTATAGGGAAACGGGGGCGGGCACTCCATTGACGTAGTTATTGACGTAGTATTGACGTCAATAGGGTATTTCACGCACGGTACCAAGTGCGGGATGCACTCCGATTGGGTGTGACACGGCGACCACTGAGAAGCGGCTTCCCATGCTGATGGGAGTCTGTGGACTGTCATCTCAGGTGTTCAAACAATTTGGACGTTTTTCTATTTCTACCAGCTTCACGAAAAATTCGGATTTGAAAGATCGGACGGGAGGAATAGTTCTTGTATTGGGGAAACCGATAATGTGGCCTGTTTTGGGTGTGATGTTGGGAAAGGGCGTTGGTGATATCTGAATGTCTTACTGAAAGTGAATGTTCCTTGGCACGGACCTGAATTCGTCGGTTCGTTTGTCCTATATAAGAACGAGGACAATTGGAACAGGGAATCTCATAAACACCGTGATTTTCGTTAGGAATTTTATCCTTGACGGATCTGACCAGATGGGAGAGTTTTTGTTGGGTGGTGAATATTGTTTTGATGTTTGTGTTTTTGAGAGATCTTGCGATCTTATCTATTACTCCTTTGATGTAAGGAAGGAATAATTTAGGTGTAGATTCTTGGTCAGTGGGATTGGAACGTGGTAGAGGTGGGGTGATGTTTGTGTGTTTGTGTATGTTCTTGTTGATTTGATATGTGTTGTAACCGTTCTGTAATAATATATGTTTCAGAGTCTTGAGTTCTGATTCACGGTGTTCGTCGTCAGATAGTCGAATGGAGCGGTAGATTAGGGTATTAACTACAGAGTTAAGTTGAGAGGGATGGTGGTGAGACTGGGCGTTCAGATAAAGGTTTGTATGGGTGGGTTTACGATAAACTGAATAGGAGAAGCCTAGGGATGGAAGTTTTATGACCATGACATCGAGGAATGGCAGAGACCCATCGTTTTCCACTTTCATTGTGAATTGGATACTTGGATGTATGACACTCAAATGATTCAAGAAGTGGAGCAACGAGTCTCCGCCATGGGGCCAGATCGCAAAGACATCGTCTACATAACGTAGCTAGCATGATGGTTTGAGGTCGAATGACGAGAGAGCTTCGGTTTCGAAATGTTCCATGAAAATGTTGGCTATGACGGGGGAGAGAGGGGATCCCATTGGGGCTCCCTTAATTTGTCTGAAGAAATTGCCTTGAAAGATAAAGTAAGTGTTGGCCATGCAGTGTTTGATCAGGGATAGGTTGTCTGGGGATATTTCATGTTTCGTGTCTAGGATGGAAAGTGTTTCTTCGATGGGGATATTTGTAAATAAGGAGACAATATCAAAACTAACAAGGAGATCAGTTGGGGTAATATCAATACTTTTGAGAAGTTCTATGAAGTGAAAAGAGTTTTTTACGTATGACTGGGTTTGTTCGGCAAGGGGTTGAAGGGTTTTGGCGAGATATTTCGCAAGAGGATGTGTTGGACAATTGTAAGCGCTGACAATGGATCGAAGTGGAATATTAGGCTTGTGAACTTTGGGTAGACCATAAATTCGAGGGGTTCTTGAAGATTTTTCTCTTGGGATTAGAGACTTTTTTATTTCAGGTGGCAGATTCGATTGGTTGATACGAGATTTTGTGGTTTTCTCCAGGTATATTGTCGGGTCATGAGGGATACGCTTATAGTCGGGGGTGTCAAGAAGATTGGACATTTTATCGAGGTAAGAAGAAGTGTTAAGAATGACAGTGGCATTGCCTTTATCGGCTGGGAGGACGACTAGATTTTGGTCATTGTAATTTCAAATCTTTTACGCGGTTCATCCCGAGAACCAAGTTTTTCATATATATATATATATATATATATATATATATATATATATATATATATATATATATATATATATATATATATATATATATATATATATATAGGTCATTCATTACAGTTGTTAAACTGTATTGTGTGTTCTACCAATAATAAATATATTTATACTTTTATCTATTAAGTGTGGAAGGCTTGTGAGGAATTCAGAATTCTTTGAATGAGTGAGTTATGCAATAGTATTATTTCATGGAATCAGTTATTCATATTGCAGACCCTCGAGTTGAATTTTGTAGAGATACACAGTTATACTCAACTGACTCAGGTGAAAATATATTATAGTTCAGTAAATTTCTGCTAAATATCTTTTCATCTCAATTGGAACTGATGTTAATATTCCAGGGATTATATAACACAATTAATGACTTATTCATTGAAATCTTGTTATACAATCTTCTCTCTGATTGAACACTTGGGTTGTTCAGTCTAAAACGTAGTGTATCTGAGACATACAAGACAATAATTCGAAATCAGATTCAAAAAATATTAGTCGTTCTGTAACTGAATTAATATGATTCAACTAGTCAGAAAATGCGGAGTATATAACCATAAACTTTTCTTTAAAAATTGTATGAAATATATAAATTTTTGAATAACCAGATTCGTCCCTGTAAATCCCAAGTTCTCAATACTAAAAATACAAAATATTTCAATTATAATTTTCATACAGTTTACAAAACATTTCAGCGATTATTCATTCTATTTTGGGTAGTACTCTGTGAATAGTTTGATTATTTCCAATTATGTACCTACACACCCGATGTTATTATTGAACTAAATTACGAATATTCCTTTAGAATAAACCTGTGTATATCAAGTCAAAAAACACAAATTTATTGTGTATTATATGACCAATCTATTCTATCATAACTCTTTTAAATGTGGCATATAAAATATTGTCAGCAATAATATTTTGTACTATTGCTGACATTGCGTTTAGCTAGAAGATCTGAAGGCATAATAGGTCAATACCAATGCGGTTTCATACAAGGGAAGTCCACAACCGATGCCCTTCATATAATTAAGCAAATAATGGAAAAAGCCTATGAATATAAAATTGAAATAGAAATGCTATTCATAGACTTCCAATAAGCATTCAATTCAGTCAAAAGGAGTAAATTGATGGAAGGACTGAAAAAGCAGGGGACAGAAGCTGTAACGGACTTTTCGTGTCGGTTCTCCTGAATTATAAAGAAGGTGTCTTTTAGTTATATACAAGTTTATTTACAGTAAATTATTAACAGAAATCAAGTAATTAAATAGTATGACCCAACGCGCATCTGCTTTTGCTCTGGTCTCGTTTCGCTGCGTCGACCGCACCTCCAGTGCGCAGGCAGTCCTTGTCAGTCGAGGACGGAGCGAAGTGTATGGATGTGCTGGATGTGCGTTATTAGGTCCGCGCTTCTGCTTGACGTGACTCCGGGGACCGGGGTCGGTTTCATCGCCGCCAGCTGGTCAACCTCATTGACCACTGAGAGCTAGTCAGCTCCCGGTCTATATGAATTCTCCGACAATCAGTACTTGTCAGGCGGAACGGGAATAGATTGGTCAATACCCAACCTACGAATATCACCGACAATCAGTATTTGTCGGACGGAACAGGAATAGATTGGTCAATACCCAATCTACGAGGGTTTCCGATAATCAGTACTTGTCGGATGGAACGGAATAGATTGGTCAATACCCAACCTACTAGGATTTCCGACAATCAATACTTGTCGGGTGGAATGGAATAGATTGGTCAATACCCAACCTACGAGGGTTTCCGACAATCAGTACTTGTCGGACGGAACGGGAAGAGACTGGTCGATACCCGGTCTCAGGAATTTGTCGGCAATCAATACTTGCCGACGGACGGGAGTTAGACTGGTCTACCCAGTCTAGAAGAGAGTTCCCAGGAGTCAGTACCTCCCAAGAACTACCTTCTGCATTAAAAAGGGAAAAAAAGGAAACACTTGTGTTTCATTCCTCCCTGAAGTATGTGTCAGGGAGGCGGGCAGCTTAAGTTTGGGATTAACTCCTTCAGCCAGATCAGAGGATACACTTGTATGTACAAGTGTATCAAGGATAGGTGAGACGGGATATTTATGGAACATAGGAAGTGTGGGTAGGGTTCAGAGGATTAATACTGGCCCAGCATTCGCCTTATGAGTTTGCATGCAGTGACTTACATTACCATGAGGAAACCTCTGAAAAAAACTTATGGCAGCCAGTCGGCCCCGGGGTTTGAACCCGAGACCTCCCAAATACTAGCCAGCGTACGCTAACTACTCTACTAACTAGCTTGGTGCCTTCTGCATTCTCGGTGCTCGGGTTATATAGGCAGTGGCTTGCTCCTCCAGTGGAATAACCAGCTTGCGCACCACTAACGTTGGTACGCGAGCAACAACGTTACAAAGCTAAGTTTAGAAGATTAATTTCAATGACTATGAACCAGTCAAAAGCAAGTATATTTACAAGTAATGGAGAAACAGAAGACTTTAAAGTTAATAGAGGGGTAAGACAAGGCGATAGCTTCTCAACAACATTGTTCAATTTAGCCCTAGAGTATGTTATGAGAAACGTAAATAAGGGGAATTTAAGAACGAGCGGAAGCCAAATGGTAGCGTATGCAGACGACATAGTCATAGTAACGAAGCGACAAGAAATAATAAAACAAATGCCATTAGATATAACAACAGAAGGTGAAAAGATGGGATTAAAAATAAACAGCAGCAAAACGAAGATAATGAGATTTGGGAAGCATTGTGAAAACAAAATTATAAAAATGGGTGAATACGAATTTAAGGAAGTCGAAAAGATCAAATATCTGGGGGCTACGATCAGCAGTAACGGAGAACGGAGATCAGAAATAGAAGAAAAATAATGGCAGTTAATAGGGTGTTCCATGCTAATAAGAAACAATTATAGAGTAAATTATTAACAAGGGCCACTAAACTCAAAATTTATAACACAATGATAAGACCGGTTATGATGAATGGAGCAGAAACGATGACAATGACAAAAAGAGAAGAGGAGGAATTGAGAATAGTGGAACGAAGAATAATGAGAACAATCCTAGGACTAATAAAAGTTGATGACAATGAATACATGCAATGGATGTACTATGAAATACTGAGGGAAATGAACGGCGAAGATATAGTGAAACGAACAAAGAAGCAAAGGATAGAATGGCTCAACCATGTATGGAGGAGAGGATGCAATGGTCTGCTCAGTGCTGCAGTGAGTACCAGGAGGTAGGAGAAGGAGAGGAAGACCCAGATCTAAGTAGCTGATGGAAGTGGAGGAGGATTTAAGAACGATAGGTGTCGCTGGATGGAAGGAAGAAGCTAAGGACAGGGCTCTATGGAGGAAAATAAGCGAGAAATCATAGAAATGATGGGGGATTGATTCACCCCAGAAAGCGGATCTAGAAAGCATTTATACGGCGAATCCCACATGGGGTGTTTAGCCGTTGTTTATTTTATTTATATGACCAATATAAATTTGAAGCAGCATAAAAATTTTCAATTCCATCTGTTTGGAATTTCATCACATAGTGAAAATCACAGACGACAAAATAGAAGAAGAAATTAATGTTCATTTCAATCGATACACATGTGAAAATGAACATTACATTTCACGTCATCAAATTTCAATATGTTTCGGTATTTGAGAAAATAGCATGAAAACGTGCCAAAATCGTTTTGTGCTGCAGGTCTTTTCATTCGTTTCCCCATTTTCATGAATGGAAATGCTGATATACTTTTTTGCGTTGAACGAATTCTAAACCGTAAAATTGGAAGAGTCTGAAGTTCTCGTTGTGATATAGACTGTAAGGCAATGCTCGATGTATTTCTTCTATCGATTCATTAGAATATAAATGGAGTTTGTTGACTGATTCGTGAATTATAAATTTCTTACTTCCAAACTGACTTTGTTAGTTTTTATATTTATATTTCGCATGAATACTTAGTTTTCCTTTGAAGGCTCAAGGAATAATCAAATATGATTGAGGCATACTTCTGTCGAATTTGAACTAATTATAACCTCTTTGATGGTGGAAAATCATTTTAACGTTTTGAACACAGATTTTCATTCACTTTAGGAAGTTTCAGAATTTTCTTTCCAACTAGTGAAATTTGAGACTCATTTCAGTATTCTGAGTTCCTCTCGGGTGTTTGAAATAATAATGAGAATGAAAATATGAATAGAATTTTTTCATTGTTGATTCGATAATTGTGGAAGAGACTACCCAAGAAAACATTGCTACGCATTGAAGTTTATTTCTGCAACTAGTACATTATAAGAAGAATCATGAATTGTTCTGATCTGAGAGGAAATAATAAAGTATCTGAAGACCTTTTTGATGCGCAAAATAAGGTTTTTCAGGGTAGGTATATCAATAAAAAAAAGCCCGTCTGGAATGCAGTCCCTTACAATTGGTTTTTGCACTTCATTTTTCGCAGGTTTTCACTTTGAAAACCAGCTTATTGAAATGGGTGCGATTAGCATAGTTAGACCTAGGGCCAAGATAGTTTTTCGTTTCATGACTTTTTATGATGCTTGGCACCAAAAAATTAAATTACATATATCTCTCTATACATATATACATATATACATATATATATATATATATATATATATATATATATATATATATATATATATATATATATATATATATATATATATATATATATATATATATATATATATATATATATATATACATATATTCGGAAATATTCGACCATGGTTGTTGAAAGTTTATGTCCCAAGGAGGTCTCGATGAATTCAGTGTTTATTATTGTGCTACCATGTTGTTAGTTTTGTCTCTGGACCTTTTCGATGTTTTGTGATTGTTTTGTATACACATTTTATATTTACAATTTTTGCTGTTTACTTTTATATACTTTAAAATTTAGGATAAACTTATATTTGAGTGCTGTTATATTCCTCTGTATGCAAATCTGTTTCAGATCTACTAGTATATGTATGTATTTTTTTTTCACCACGTACAAGCAGCATTTGTTGCTTCTGTGGTTTTTTTAATGTTTATTTGCAGTAATGTACCTACTCTTATTATACATGTTATCATATCATATTTTGTGTAAATAAACGATGACGATGACGATGCCGATATATATATATATATATATATATATATATATATATATATATATATATATATATATATATACAGGAAATACTTGTAACACAAAAAGAAGCAATCCGGGCGTTGGAAGGAGGCAACTCCAGAACTCATTGTAAACCGTTATTTGTTAAAAATCAAATACTAACTGTAATATCCGAATTTATTATCAGATCTCTCTTGGATGTTGTGAATCACTCAGAATTTCATGTTACCAGATTTCAAAGCCAACCGTATAATCTGAGGACAAATGACAACTTGAATATTAAAAAAACAACATTAGCAATCAGCGTAAGAAGATCTTTAGGAACTAGACTTTACAATGAGTTACCCAGCAAATGGAAGGAAATGGATATGAAAACAATGAAGAAAAATCTGAAAAATTATTTACTTGAACATCCTCCTTATATAATTGACGATTTCAAACTTTATATACAGGACCATATCATTCTTAACTTCACTTAAACTGTATTGTTTTGACTTAATTATTGTTGTAATTTGCAATAAAGTATTATTATTATTATTATTAGTAATATATATATATATATAATAATTATATATATATAGGTAGTTATATATTATATATATATATATATATATATTATATATTATATATATATAAAAACAAAGCAAAATTATCGGTCTGGCCCGCATATTGTCGAAGCAGCCGTTGGACACGTTGTTTCGGACTCGTTTGGTCCTCATCAGAACAGCGTAGCCAAGTATGCGATGGAAAAACCTGGAGAGTTCGAAACAGCAACAACAAAGGCAGAATCCCTGCTTCGGAAGAAAACATATCACACCATTTGTGGCGTCTTGATCGACACTCTCCGGTTTGGGAGAATTTGGTCAGCACTCTGACCATGGAGGCGATTAATGCCAACGAGATTCCGAAACTACCTCTTTGTAGTAAATGTCAACGGCTGCTTCGACATATGCGGGCCAGACCGATAATTTTGCTTGTTTTATATACTATTTCCCCGCGATAAATTTCCTCTTTGTCGTATATATATATATATATATATATATATATATATATATATATATATATATATATATATATATATATATATATATATATATACATATATTTAGCGTTGACCGCAATTTTGAAGTAATAGGGATAAGAAAATATGTGAATGGGTAGTTTCGTATGACATCTTTTATGGGATTGGTTTTGGTTTTGGTTCGGATTGGGATTGGGGGGAAATAAATCTTGTCTACACGACAGAAGACGCAATTTTGTAGCAATTGAGTCAAAAGTTTATATTCTGGTAGTTTTGTATGATATCTTGAATGAGTTTGGTTTTGGTTAGAATTGGTTGGGGGGTTGACTCCCCGAGGGCGAAAATAAATCTTGTTTACACGATAAAGATCGCAGAAGTACGTTCGACAGTTTGTGTTGAGTAGGTATTTTCGAATTAAATCTTGGATGGGATTGGTTTTGGTTCACCCCCTGGGGAAAGAAATAAATCTTTTTTGGATGGTAAATGGTGTAGTTTTGGAGCAATAAGATTAAAAATTCGTGAGTAGGTAGTTCCGTATGATATATTGGATGGGGTTGGTTTTGGTACAAATTGCTTGGGGTGTTGACCCATCAGGGGAGGAAATGAATCTTGTTAACGCGATAGAAGGCGCAAATTTTTGACTATAGGTTTGATACTTTGTAGGTAATTATTTTCGTACGATATCTTAGATGGTATTCATTTCGATATGAATTGATTGGGAGGTTGACACCCAGGAGTAGGAAACTTTTTTCTTTGGATTTGGAACAAAAATCAAACTTGAATGAGTAGATTTTTCAAACTAGATACTTTATGAGAACCTGCTTTTCTAATGCAGCTCGCTGTGATATGGTTTTTGGCAGGTTTTCAATTTGAAAATCTGCTTATTAAAATGGGTGCGATCAGCCAAGTTGGACCTAGGACCATGATAGTTTTTCGTTTCATGACTTTTTATGATGCTTGGCACCAAATTCATATTATATCTCTCTATATATATTTATATATATATATATATATATATATATATATATATATATATATATATATATATATATAAATATACATCTATAAATATATATAATATATATATATATATAATATATAAAATATACATCTATATATATATATATATATATATATATATATATATATATATATATATGTTCATATGTATGTATAACCTTATATATTTTAGCGTTGTTTACACGAAAAAGGGCGCAATTTTTAATCAATAGGGTTGAAAGTTTGTAAATAGGTAGTTTCGTATGATATCTTGAATGGGATTGTTTTTGGTTCGAATTTACTGGGGGGTTGACCCCCCCCTGGGGGCAAAATAAATCTTGGTTATACGATAACAGGCGCAATTTTGAAGTAACAGGGTTTAAAGCTGTAAATAGGTAGTTTCTCATGATATCTTGGATGGGATTGTTTTTGGTTCAAATTGGTTGGAGGGGTTGACCCCCCTGGGGGCAAAATAAATCTTATTCAAACGATAACGGGCGCAAGTTTGAAGCAATATGGTTGAAAGCTTGTAAATATGTAGCTTCGTATGGTATCTTGGACAGTATTGCTTTTGGTTTGAATTGGTTAGGGGTTGAGCCCCCTGGGGAAAAAATAAATCTTGTTTACAGGATAAATGGCGCAATTTTGTAGCGATAGGGTTGAGAGTTTGTAAATAGGTAGCTTAGTATGATTTCTTTGATAAGATTGTTTTTCGTTCTAATTGGTTGGGGGGTTGACCTCCCTGGGGGAAATAAATCTTGTTCACACGATAAATGGCGCAATTTTGAAGCAACAGGGTTGAAAGTTTGTAAATAGGTAGTTTCGTATGATATCTTGAATGGGATTGTTTTTGGTTCGAATTTATTGGGGAGTTGACCCCCCTGGGGGCAAAATAAATCTTGGTTATACGATAACAGGCGCAATTTTGAAGTAACAGGGTTTAAAGCTGTGAATAGGTAGTTTCTTATGATATCTTGGATGGGATTGTTTTTGGTTCAAATTGGTTGGAGGGGTTGACCCCCCTGGGGGCAAAATAAATCTTATTCAAACAATAACGGGCGCAAGTTTGAAGCAATATGGTTGAAAGCTTGTAAATATGTAGCTTCGTATGGTATCTTGGACAGTATTGTTTTTGGTTTGAATTGGTTAGGGGTTGAGCCCCCTGGGGAAAAAATAAATCTTGTTTACAGGATAAAGAGCGCAATTTTGTAGCGATAGGGTTGAGAGTTTGTAAATAGGTAGCTTAGTATGATTTCTTTGATAAGATTGTTTTTCGTTCTAATTGGTTGGGGGGTTGACCACCTAGGAAAGGAATAAATCTTGTTTACACGATAAAGAGCGCAATTTTGAAGCAATAGGATCAAAAGTTTGTAAATAGGTAGTTTCGTATGATATCTTGAATGGGATTGTTTTTGGTTCGAATTTATTGGGGAGTTGACCCCCCTGGGGGCAAAATAAATCTTGGTTATACGATAAAAGACGCAATTTTGGTACCATAGGGTTGAAACTTTGTAAGTAGGTAGTTTCGTACGATATCTTGGATGTTATTTATTTCTATATGAATTGGTTGGAGGGTTGACCCCCCGGAGGAGAAAATAAATCTTTTTTACACGATAAAGGGCGCAATTTTATAGAAATAGGGTTGAAAGTTTGTAGGTACGTAGTTTCGCATGATACCTTGGATGTGATTGGTTTTGGTACAAATTGGTTAGGGGGTTGTTCCCCCCAGATTTTGAATTGAAAAAAAAATCATAATTTAATGAATGTATTTTTCAAACTGGATACGTTATGAAAATCTGCTCTTCTAATGCAGCTCGCTGCGATATTCAACACTGAGTAGTCGATTCTACTTTTATCTCTCTGAAGATAGTGAACACTCGAATAATTCTACATTAAAAGTAAGTAAACAGTGAACTTGTATCAAATCATTCAATTCTATTAACCTACTTTTCTGAGTTTGTATTGCACATACTTGTTGCTGTATCCTTCTCAAGCATCTTGGTTGCAAAATTTCAATAATGATAAAATTTAACTCACGTACGATTCAAAAGGAAACAGATTAATAAATTATTATACTTTCTCTATGGGAAGTCCGAAATCTGGACATCTCGTCATCGTAATAAATCCCGTCCTATTTCAATATTATCTTTCACATCGTGCCGACACGTCCTCACATCGTCACAATCGAGAAATATCCTTACAAATATTTTTTTTCACATTATTGGTACAATATTGGTACTAATCTTTTGATAAGTGATATGTAAAAACTAGTTTCTCATAGAAAATGTGTTCACGCTTTTCTTCGAAAATCAATAGAACTATTCACTTGGGCCAGTATATTCCTAAAACACATCAAACAATGGTCATTCTGCAACTTTGTTATTATTATTCAAACTACATCCATACGAACCATCTGGTTCGACTTATCTTCCCGAAAATTACTCATAACTTTCAACAAACTTTGGAAGCAGACTCTCCTGAGAGAATACAAATCGAAACATTGATGTATTTCCCTCAGTATTTTATATTCAAGTTGCATTTTCTGAGTCAAGTCCAATTTATTTATATGTTTTCTCTGACACAATTGTGAAAAAAAAGACGAGAGGTGGGACAACGGGTTGAAATGAAGTTTATTTCGTGAAATATTATGTATTCAATAGCAGGCATTATGAAATTAATTAACAACGTTTAAAAATAATTAAATGAAAACAAATTCAGAGTTATTCATGTTTGAATTTATATATTACTTGAAACAGTAACCTTTTCAGAAGAGCAAAACTTATTCAGAGTTCAGTACCATATCTTCATAAGTACCATGTTCAATAAAACATATTTTTTAATAACAATATAAAGATGAAAACATATAATAAAGATAATGAATAATTATGCTCTCACAATCATCCGATATATATATATATATATATATATATATATATATATATATATATATATATATATTCTTTCTAAATTTAGGGTATTCCGACTAAATTTTTTTAGTCGGAATACCCTAAATTTAGAAAGAATATTGTTCTTAACGACTATTACTCCGTTACGTTCAAACTATATATATATATATATATATATATATATATATATATATATATATATATATATATATATATATATATATATATATATATATACAGGGTCCGCCATCTAAAGTTTTTTTTTTCAACTAGTGCTTATTTCATGAATGGTAACACTTAGCTCATGTCAGATTTGACAGATAATTAGTTTTATCCTTCCGCTGAACGAATATGGTTGTGTATACGCTTGAACAACGCTGGGAAATATTGCGACATTACTTTGAAAATCATGGTAATGTTGCAGAATGTGTGCGAAAATTGCGTACGGATTTTGGAAGAAGAGAAGCACCGTCAGCTCCGTATGTTCGTTATCTTGTGAAAAAAGTGAAAGGAACTGGCATCCTCATCGATAAACCAAAGCGTGAAACGCCAAAAACAGTGCGTACACCCGAGAATATTGATGCTTTGGCAGAAAGTGTGCGTGAAGCGCCATCAACATCAATTCACCGTCGTTCTCAACAATTGAACATTTCGGAGACATCATTGAGACGAGTTTTGCATAAAGACCTTGGTATGACGCCATACAAAGTCCAATTAGTTCAGGAGTTGAAGCCAACTGACCATCCAATGCGTTTTCGCTTCGCTGAGTGGGCCTGGGATCGACTTACAGAAGATGCCGATTTTGCCAAAAAAATCATCTTTTCGGATGAAGCTCATTTTGATCTTGGCGGGTATGTAAACAAGCAAAATTGTCGCATTTGGGGCACAGAAAACCTGCACGCATACATTGAAAAGCCGGTACACCCAAAACGAGTCTTTGTTTGGTGCGGATTTTGGTCCAGAGGCATAATTGGGCCATTTTTCTTCGAAAATGAGCAAGGAGTGGCCGTTACAGTCAATGGCGATCGATATCGGGCCATGTTGAACGAATTTTTGTGCACAAAAATTGAAGAGGAGGATATTGGCAACATTTGGTTTCAACAGGACGGCGCTACGTGCCACACAGCCGAAGCTACACTCGATGTTTTGCGCCCTGTTTTTGAAGATCGCATTATCAGCCACAGAGCTGATGTCGTTTGGCCACCTCGGAGCTGCGATTTGACACCGCTGGACCATTATTTGTGGGGTGCCCTCAAAGATAAGTGTTACGCCGACAAGCCAGAGACAATTGACGCTTTAAATGACAATATTCGTGAAGCCATTGGTGAAATAGAGCTGCACACAATCGATAATGTGCTTACAAATTGGACCGATCGTGTAGGCTACTGCATGGCCAGCCGAGGCAGCCATTTGAATGAAATTATTTTCCATTATTAAGCAAAAGGATTGTACTTTCAAATAAAAAAATAAATTTGAGAAAATATTCAGTAGTTTTTTTTATAGCATTTTCAAAAAAAAAAGTTATTTGGCGGACCCTTTATATATATATATATATATATATATATATATATATATATATATATATATATATATATATATATATATATATATATTTATATATTTATTTCTTTTTCTTTTCCTGGTACTTTATAGCATCTCCAGCGGCTTTCTCAAACCAAATGAGCTGAAATTTGGCATTTGGAGTTGTTTTCAAGGTAAACTATCAAAATTTGGTTAATTTTTTACGTAGATACTTTTTGTTTTTTCCGTGGTTTTTGAAAATTTGCTTAGCTCCACAACTTCGCTGCAGATTGGATTAGACTGTTGAAATATGGTACGTAATTTGAGTCCATGTTGAAATACGAACCTCTATGGGTTTCACTCTTTTCCTTACCCGCGCTGCACTTCGCGAAGACTATTCCGTTCGAATCGCCAATTTTTATTTATGTTTTTTTGAATGAAATGAAGTACTTTCTATTTTTTATTATGATTTGTTATTTCAGCGTAGTTGTTTAATATGTGGTGCACTTCGCAAAGGTATTTTCTTTCAATACCATAAATCATTTTCTGATTTTCATTTCGGTTTGCTATTGAAGCGTCGATTTTCAAACCATAATTTTTTTCGTTTGACTGGCATTCCGACGCGATCCACTTCGCATGAAAAATACGTCTTTTGGGAAAGAGCTCTGCTGCTCAAATGTTCTCTTTTCTTAGATGAAAATTTTTAGTCATGATTATTTGATAAATTTTCTATTATTATTATATTTTTCTTACAGTATTCTATACGCCGACATCGTTGGATTTACTGCAATCTCTTCAACATATTCTGCCCAAGAACTCGTGAAAATGTTGAATGAATTATTTGCCAGATTTGACAAACTTGCTGAGGTAAGAGTGATACGCTTTCTATTGGACAATAGTTCCGATTTCCTCCCATTACTTCTCATGTTTTAGATATGGAAATCGCTCGTCAAATAGAATATTTTTAAATATGATTTTGCACTCATATTTATTTAATGTCACTTTCAGCCGTTGAAATTAAAAGATTTCAGAACATAAATGAGATTGAATCCTCGCTTAGCTCTTGGTGAAACATGATTAAATATTATTAATTCAAATCAAACACTTGGCTCACCGTTTCACAAATATATATTGAAAATTAATAAAAAGACTAATACAGGAGAGATCACAGCAAATTTATTTATAAAACTGAGGAAAGGAGAGGGGACAAATGGAATTCTAATTGATCATTCACTATAGGTTGTTGATTTTTTAAAAAGCTGGTTATCTGCAAAGCTTCTAAAAGGTTGGGACGTTTTCCTTCATTACCTGCATGTAAACATTTAGTTTTATCCATATCTATGAAGTGATTGTTATGAATGCAATGCTCGGAAAAACCAGTGGTATTCTTATTAAATAGAATTGACCTTCTATGTTCATCTACTCGGGTTTGTATTTTTCTACCTGTTTGACCGATGTAGAAGGCAACCTTATTCTTTTCCTTATTATTTACCAAAAGTGACTTGATATTTATTTTATTGGTGCAAATCATTTTAGGTGATATCATTTTTCTTTAATCTATTACAAATTAAATCACTAAGGTATGGTAAAAAGTTAATAAAATGATATGTTTGTTCAGATCCTATAACTGATGTGGGATAAATTGAATTTAAAAGATTTTTTTGCCGCTTTTTCCAAATATGTTTATCTATTGTGATTTCATTGTGACCGTTATTTAATGCTAATATTTTCAAGGAATTAACTTCTTTTTTGAAATTTTCCTCAGAGAGAGGAATGGATAGAAGTCTCTGTACAAAGGAAAGAAAAGCACTAAGTTTTATTTTCAACGGCTGACTACTATCATTGGGTGTTAATGTGTCTGTGCGAGTAGGTTTTCTATATATATCGAATGCCAAAACGACACCATTCCTTGTAATTTGGAGATCTTGTAGAAGCTTTATCTACGCCGATGACGTAGCTATCACCTGCCAGTCAAAAAACATCGCAGAGATAGAGGAGCACTTAACAGAATCTTTATCAAGGCTGAGCGGCTATTATGGATCCAACCAATTCCGCCCGAATCCAGCAAAGACGCAGACATGCCTATTCCATCTCAATAGCCGACAGGCGAGAAGGGAACTGCAAATAGAGTGGAACTCAGTTAGACTGCAACACTGCCCAAACCCAGTCTATCTAGGGGTTACATTGGACCGCACCCTCACCTACAAGAAGCATATCGATAAAACCAAGGCCAATTTCAACACCAGAAATGGCATTCTCCGTAAACTGACTAACGCTCGTTGGGGGGCGAACCCTAACGTCCTGCGCTCCTCGGCCCTTGCACTGTGCTACTCCGCGGCCGAATATGCATCTCCCGTATGGCAGAGATCAGCACACGCCCGTAGGCTGGACCCTGTCCTGAACGACACGTGTAGATTAATAACGGGATGCCTAAAACCCACCAACCTTGACCAACTCTACATGCTAGCCGGAATCGCACCCCCACAAATACGGAGGGAAACCCTAGCCATGGCCGACGAAACAGACAATGCAACGACACCAGACATCCTCTGTATCAACATATACCGGTAGCGGCCAGACTAAAATCAAGGCGAAACTTTATACAATCTACACAGCCCCTCACAGCCTCTAAAACTGCCACCAAGGAGACAAGATGGGAACAGTGCCTAATAGACCACGACACTCCAACCTGGAATCCAGAAGAAAAACTTCCTGCAGGTTCGGACCTAGACTGGGGCACCTGGAAGATCCTCAACCGACTTCGGTGCCAAATGGGGAGATGCAAGACCAACCTCGTGAAGTGGGGATACTTGGAAGAGGCGGCATGTGAATGCGGAGATGCCCAGTCAATGGCACACCTCCTGTCGTGCCAATCCCTACAAGCCCCATGTACCCTCCGGGACCTATGGACGTGTAATGAAAATGCCGTGATATGCGCCAGACACTGGAGTGATATATGAACATTTATAGCTATATATATATATATATATATATATATATATATATATATATATATATATATATATATATATATATATATATATATATATATATATATATATATATATATATATATCTGTAGTTCAGACACGATTAAATAAATCTGAAAAGTTCAAGGTTTTTTGTTTGTTTTCAATTTCTTTCGTAAATTTGATAGATGTGTGAAAAGAGTTAATATATTTCAGAAAATTATCCAATTATCTATCAAAACCAACCCCAATACAAAAATATCATCCACGTACCTTCTCCAAAAATAAACATTGTTTGTCAAGATGTTATTCGAATTGAAAATTTCATTCTCTAATTTTCCAAGACATGTTTCACAAACCATATTTCAGTATGCATGTAAAGTGAAAATCGATTTATCAAACAAGTTTCTTTTCAATATGAAACTCCAGAACAAGCATTAATGGCTAAAAGTACTAATCTCATTGTAGTTTAAATATAATATATCCCTTTAAATTCTATTCTGCAAAAAGAGCGAGATATTGGAACTGATTTTAGTATAATACAGCTTGAAAGACCAAGATCTATAAATTTTTTTCCTCAAAAATGCTCATATGAGAAAAATATCCTGAGGACTGGAGACAATCAATTCATAAATGACCTATAAATTTTCAAGAATTGTATGGTTCTAACAGATTTACTACTTATAATTTATTCATTAGTAAATGGTTTCATCATAGATTTATGAAAAATTCTGTCTCAATGTTAAATAGCTCGAAACCATTTTCATTAGATCCAGCACGAAGGACCAAAAACAAAACATCACAAACATGTTTGTGCTTACGAAATGGTGAATGCGTAGGTTTTATTTTGTAGTCTGCTTCAAAATGCTCAGTTTACGTTGAACTGGTACAATTGTTTAAGTGGAAACATTATGGATATAATAAGGCATTGAGAATTTTAAAAATTATTTTTTCTCTTAATTTTTCAGAAGTATCAGCAGCTCAGAATAAAAATTCTTGGAGACTGTTACTACTGTATTAGTGGGGCTCCTAGAGAAAGACCAGATCATGCTGTTCTGTGTGTTCATATGGGATTATCTATGGTTAAGGCAATCAAGTGAGTTAATCTGATTGAATTGTTGAAATAACAATGTAAAATAAATGTTTTCATATGTGGGTAGGATAAACAGCGTATTTATTGAATTAGTAGGTATGGGGGCGTTCAAGTATTACGTAACGCAATTTTTGAAGATTTTTGACCCTCCCTCCCCCCTATGTAACGCGCCGTAACGTTTCCATGAACCCCCCCTCCCCCTCTATAAACGTTACGTAACACCCAAGTGACCATTTTTACCTAAAAGTCACAAATATGTTGCGCAAAGTACCGGAAAATCGCTAAAATACCTTTGTTATTGTTTTAATCGCGTTTTCGTTAATAATAAAAAACTCGTAACACATGCGTATATTGTTTATTTTATTGTTATTCAATAAACAATCATACATAATGTAATATGTTGAAAAGGGCTTAAATTTGTCCTGCTATCTATTTTAGCTTATAAGCAGGTTTTCACTTTGAAAACCTGCTTATTAAAATGGGTGCTATTAGCAAAGTTAGACCTAGGACCAAGATAGTTTATCATTTCATGACTTGTTATGATGCTTGGCAACAAAAACGCAATTTCATATATTTATTTAAATACATATATATATATATATATATATATATATATATATATATATATATATATATATATATATATATATATATATATATATATCCTGTTTACACGTTAAATGGCACTCTTCTGGAGCAATAGGGTTGAAACCTTGTAAGTAGGTAGTTTCGAATGATATTTTGGATTGGATTGGTATGGTTGACCGTCCAAAGGAAAGAAATAAATATTGTTTATACGATAGACGCCACAATTTTGGAGCAATAGGTTTGAAAGATGCTAGGTAGATAGTTTCTTATGTCATTTTGGATGGGATTGGTTTTGGTACGAATCGGTCACGAGGTTCAGCCACAGGGGAGGAAATAAATCTTGTTTACCCGATGAAGGGCGCAATGTTGAAGTAAACGGGTTCAAAGTTGGTAATCTAAATAGACGAAAAGCTGGTTCGAATTTGGAAGAAAAAATTTATATTGAATAAGTAGATTTTTCAAACTGGATACGGTATGAAAACCTGTTTTTCTAATGAAGCTTGGTGTGATAGGTTTACTTATAAACTTTAAAATAAAAAAACATATTCATTTTAATCTCTGGCAATGCAATTATGAAAGGAACCTAAAGAAAATCAGCCATAATTCAAATGGATAGGTATGCAAAATAAAAACACACTTCAGTTGGAGTTACTGCTCCTCTGTCCACTGAGACTGCATTTGCACACAGTTTTGGGATGTGAAGTAGATCCCACAGGTTGCACATATTCTGATTTCGAGGCCGAATTGTACTGATGGTCAAAATAAATCGTACGGCATCTGCTTGAACCCTTCTAGTGGAGGCGATAGATCAACGGACAGCCTCATCAAAATAAGTGGTGATCCTTTGTTTAGCTGAATAGGTACCATGTCTGAAGGATTTGGCATGGGCAGGGTGGCGGCAGGAAAGTATTATCCGGAAAAGATGATTTCAATGCACTCCTCAAGACGGAAAAGCAGGATTCCTATGCGCATTTAATTACTTGCAAGAAATATTGCCAGTATTTAGTTTTTTTTTCAGCCTTCATAGGATAAAAATAGCTGATGATGCAAATCTCCCTCTTTTGAGCACATTACAGTATTAATGACTTCTACAACACTGACTACAGCAATGTGCTTCTGTGTATTACGTGTTTAGAACACTCAAACAAAACTGACAACGGAAAGTAAATTTGAATGAAGAAGAATTCAGTCGAGGTATTCCCTATAAAACATAAACGGAAAGCGTTGCCAAATTGGGAGAACAAAATGAAACTGACGTACAATATAATCGCGGGATTCCCCATAAAACATAAACGAAAATGGTTCCGAACTTGGGAGATTTAAATTCCCTAGTTTTTTATTTCAATAAAAAAACGTTACGTAACGCGTCGTTCGAACCCCCCTCCCGCCCCTGTAACGCAGCGTAACGTTTTACAAGACCCCCCCACCCCCCAAATTGCGTTACGTAATACTTGAACGACCCCTATGTTGTTTTTCAGAAACTGTGACTTTGTTATAAACTTTTTATATTTCTCATCATTTTTTTAATGTTATTCAGCATATTAATGCAAGGAGAACCGAATTTTATTATAACTCAAATCTATTTTCCGAATAAAATCTTTTGTACTATGAAACATAATAAGTTTGGTGGACTCAAAATTAATTATATTTCTCCAATTTTAATATAGGTAACACAATTTTTCCTCATACGAGCGACACATTAAATAAGTTTTCATATCTTTATATTGAAATAATTGCTTTCATACTGAAATCTCTATAATAGTGAAGTAAAATTCGACAGGGAATTTTCTATTCGACATGAAACTAAATGGCTATATTAGTTCCATACTCCATGGACCTTAATTTGGAATGCACTGTCCTTAAACAGCAGTACATAGCTTTTCAGTTAATTGCATTTCTCGATCTCTACAATTTGGCCAGATGAAAAATTGTTTTACAGCAGAATGCGCATTGCAGTTACTCCTGAAAGTTTCCAAATATGAAATTCATTTTGTGATATTTGATTCAATTGAGAATAGAAATTTAACCGAAAATATAATTTCTATAGCTACAAGACAAACACTCAATGTACCATATACTCCAACAGATATTCTAGATCTCTGAAAATATAATACCCTAATAGTTGTAACTGAAAGAATATTCTCTTATTTGAGCATTCTGTTTGTTCACCCTATTATTCTTTATGTTTAATAATAATTTATTATATTGAAAAAAATAATCAACACACATCTGAAATATCCTCATTATTCCTTTGTTTGAAGTAGAAGACTCTCGTTAAATGATCCAACTACAATTTTTTTGGTTGCGTTCTTATCAAAATAGAAAAAGAGAGATTTTTATTATTTTTATATAACTACATTGTCAAACTGTCATCGCTCTTGCGTACTTACTTATATTTGAAAATAAAATAATTTGATTAAATAAAACTCTGAAACTAGAATTATTCAAAAAGATAAAGGGTATAAACTAATCAGAAGTAAAAAGTTTAGTAAATAAAAAAGAAGAATAATGAAAGGAGTTTGGACAATGAGAACATCAAAAATAATAAATCCATTGAAACAGTAATGACATCAAAATACGACAGACAAATTCAATACCATTTCTTCTATGCAATAGAAGAAATCATACCTACATGTAGAATAGTTTCACTCGAAATGTGGGGATTTTTAGGAACAAATTAAAACGTGATCTGAAAATTAATGCGACATAGTTTCTCTCATCAATGCATGGCATAAATTCATGTCCTTTGTCGACATTCCAACCTTTCTTCTCTTTTATTTCACAGAAAAGCAACGTAGTCATCGCACTAAGTGGCACCAATTTCCATTTCATTACATGACAAAAACT
>JARQZK010000198.1:30000-50000 GCA_030704885.1 Cynegetis impunctata | reverse complement strand
TCTAAAAAATTAAGTTTAATTCCCTTACTTTCAGCATTTAATATTTTAAAATCGGAATTGAATGTGTGATTTTCTTGGATTAAATGGTTTGCATAATGTGAATCCGACTTTTAATTAACAAAGCTACGTTTGTGTTCTGAAATTATAGTTTCAAAACTTCTCAAAGTTTTATCAATGTAAAACTTATCACAATCACCACAAATAATTTTATAAACTCCTGATTTATTATCTTCATGAACTTTGGATTTATTATTTTTTATATGATTTCCTAAATTATTACCGGTACGATAAGCAATGTTAATGTTGTGCTTAGATAAGAGAGATTTAAGTTTTCTACTTGAATTTCCGATGAAAGTGTTATATTTGATATTATTTTTAGTAAGGGAGTACACCTGGTTAATCGCATTTTTGAACAACTTTTTATCTATCGTATTGTCTATTATATGGGACCATAATTGTTATTCACGGCAATTTGTTCAATTATATTTTTCTCGGTGTTAAAATTGCCGTATCATAATAAATAACTATTCAAAAATTCGTTAGGTTATGAGTACTGCAGTTTTGATTTAAAAAATTGAAAGTAGATGTACCTCATTTAGAATTACATAAGAATTTAAAAAATTGCAAACTGAATGGAGGTTGCTATTTAAGGAAATGGTGCGCTGGGGCTGAAGGAGTTGAATATAGTACTTAGAATTTGAAAATTTTGATGGATTGGTATTGGTATTGGTGAGTGCGGATGGTGACCGATGCGCTGCGACCTTATTAGATCTATTGTGCCCCATCTTCTTCTGCTTCTCGATGTTTTCTCGTTTTACAGCAGCCCCTCAAGCCTCAATACCTTCAGGAATTTGAGGATTTTAAGGGGGTCTATTCGTGGTATTTCTTCTACAGTCAGCTGGTATGATCCCAGTGTGTTAAGTCTTTCATGGTGCACAGCATAGCACTCCATTAGTATATGGTGGGGTGTTTCTGGACGTTCCTTGCAGAATCTGCAGGTGCTGTCCCCCTCTAAACCTAGCTTCCTTAGGTGTTCTTTGAGTCTGCAATGCCCCGTAAGAATCCTTATGTCTAGACTAGTTTTGCTGAGGTTGATCAGTGTCTTCGATCTTGCTCGGTTGAACTTTCCGAGAAGATCTTTGGCCTGCCTCAGTCCTGGAATTCTTTGCCTGTATGTTGCTCTCATTGCTTCTTCAGCTCTATTGATTCTACTTGAAGTAAGATTTTCGAGTCCGCAGAAGGGTTCTGCCCGATCAGTGGCGTTGACGCACCCTTTCGTGCCAGGTGTCTGCTTGTTCATTACCTTTCACTCCGGCGTGCCCCCGGCACCCAGAGGAGTATCACTTTGTTTTCCTGCCCAGATCGTTTAGTTTGTCTAGCATTCACAAACCATCTTGAGTGATGTTATAAGAGCTCAACCGTTTGATGGCTGCTTGGCTATCGGAGAGGATCGCAATTTCCTTGTTCCGATATTCCTATCGAGGTTGAACTGAATGCACCTTTCTATGGCGTGAATTCCGCTTGAAACCTGGGAAACTGCCATGGTTCTGAGTATTTGGTACGAGGCCCAACGACTCCTGCTCCAGTCTTCGGGAGTTTTAGACCCGTCCCGTATACCATATTATGGTATTCTTCTCCAGTGCTCGAATGGATTCTATGCTCCATTCCTTCTTGGTATTTTAGTTCCGTTCGAAATAATTTCTTGAAACTAAAATTCCGGTAATTTTTCATCAGTTGGGAGGTCAGCAAGGGTGTGCACTTCCCGATAAGGTTGAGTCCCTTGTACCGTATGCAGCACCTTTGAGTCCAACTTAGCCAACCTGAGGTTTGCTCCCAAGCAGTTCTCCTCACCGTGATGTGGAGAGGAGTGAGTCCAGAATGACCTCAGTGCTGCTGTTGGAGTCGATCTCATTGCTCCTGTTTATACAAAGACATGGCTAGTCTTTGCACTTTCTCCAAAGGTTTCTTGCTGTGGTGAGTTCGGTTCTGCCATACCACACTACTGCTCCGTAGGTGATCATAGTCTCACTATCATGGTACATCCATCGCAAGTATTGATGGTACAGCCCCCACGTTTTTCCTGCGATGTTCTGCACACCATCAGTGATATTTTGCCTTGTTAACGATCTTTTCTACGTGCATGTTCCAGAGTAGTTTTGAGTCTAGGGTGAGCCCTAGATAACTTCACAACTGCTGCCATTTAGTCTTGCTCCGTCGAGACGAATAGTCCTTAAGTGCTGAAGCTTTGTTCTTCTAGTGAAGGGTTACCACTGTGGTTTTTGATGCGTTAATTCTCAATCCCGAGAGGCACCACCTCTGTAGTCTCAGCTCCCTTTCTATGAGGTCGCAGAGGTTCCTTCGAATTTACCTTTGGCCATGATGACTATGTCGTCAGCATAGCCGAGGCAAGTGACTCCGTTCCCGTCAGTGTTCGAGTAATTCGTCTACTACAAGACTCCACATCAGAGGTGATAGTTACCCCTCCTTGGGCATCCCCTGTTTATACTGATTCCGAAAGGTGTTCTCGCCCACCTTCGTTTCGGCCGTTCTTGTAGCCAGCATTTGGCACATCCATCTGGATGTGGTTCTATCCAATCCCTTGTTCATTAGGCCCTTTTATTGCTTCGTGAGAGGTGTCGAATGCCCCCTTATGTCTAGGAAGGCGCAAATGCCATTTCTTTATACTCAAGTGATTTCTGGATGTTTTCGGTGAGCACATAAAGAGCGGTTTCCGTTGATTCTGCCCGCCCTGTATGCATTGCTGCCGGGGTTGCAATGGCACCCTCTCCAGTATCTTGGGTTCTAATGTAGTTATCTACCATCTTCTCCAGTGTCTTCAGTAGGAAGGATGTGAGACAGATTGTCTGAATGACTTCGGGGGTGGGGTCCTTCCTTCCTGCTTTGGGAATGAAGTTAGCCGTGCTCTCCTCCAGTGCTCGGTATGTACCCGAGCGCCAGACTAAATCTGGCTGCCTTTAATAATGAACGGCAGTAATTCCGTCTGCCCTTTTTGCAAAAGAGCCGGAAATATGCCGTCAATTCCCGGTGACTTGAATGGTTGGAGGAGTTAATGCCCCATTTCAGCCTCTGGGAGTGCATATGGTTTTTGCTACTCCCAGTCTTCTCGTTTGGCCCTGCCTGGTTCTTCCCGTGATCTTCCGGGTTCACATGGTATGCTACCTGGAAGTGCGTCTCCAGTAAGATTAGAGCTCGTTGCTCTTCATTCTCTGTGTAGCTACCATTTGTTCTTCTGAGTGAACATGGTCCTTGCTCTCTGCCTCTTGCCATGGTTTTGTGCAATCTGCTGCTGCGGGCTTGATGTGATTGTCTCACAGAAGCTCCTGAAGCTGTTTCTTTTGGCTTTCCTTATTTCTTTATTTATATTCTGTCAGCCTTTCGGTGTATCCCTGCCAGTCTCCGTGCCGCTTCGCCTTGTTGAATAGCCGGCGGACTTCGGATCTTAGATTTGACAGGTTGTTCCACCAAAATGTGCTACTGTGTGATTTATTTTCTTTTATCGGCAGCTGGATTCGTATGCATCCATGATTGCCCATTAACTTCCTCTAGGTCTGCTCAAATTCGATATGACTGTTGCTGTCGAACTGATCTGTTCTAGGTTACATTTTAGATTGGTGGTGTATTTTCCCAATCTGTGTTTCTAGGATTCTTAGTGAAGGATGTTTTTGTTACAAGCCCTTCCACGTTGAACATAATGATTCTATGTCGGAGAGAGATGGTTCGTCTAAACCCTCCATTTCCTTACCAATCTACTAATGCTCGTGCTGCCGAGCGTTAAATCTAATACTTCTTGTCTAGCCCTAGTACAAAAGGTGGGGACACATCCCACATTAAGTACGTTAAGGTAGCCGCGAGTATAAATTCTAGCAGTTGCTCACCTCTTTGATTGGTGTCCGTGCTGCCCCAAGTGTTGTGCGCATTTGCATCGCAGCCTAGCAGGAGGGGTAAATTGCTCCTGCTGCAATAGTCGGATAGCCTCTGTACTTCCTCTGGTGGTGCTGGCCCATCTCCAGCAAAGTATCCTGAGGCTATTACTATGTCGAGGGGTGAGTGCCCTGTGCGGATCTTGCCCGAACCGGCACTAGGTCCCTCGTCATAAATTCTGAAAGACAGATATAATTAATATCGTTTCTGATAAGAATTGCAAGCTCTGGGGTGTCACATCTGACATCCCAGATTTACCTTACCTTCTCTGTTCGGCAGTCCTCTGACCTGCCCCCTGTTGACCAAGGTTCTTGATCAACACTACTCCCAAAGTTTTCCCTGGAGAACACCCTTGATAAGGCGGCTGATGCCCCCTTAGCGTGATGAGTGTTCACCTGGGCAACTTTTGTTGGGTAGCCATTACTGCTGGAGAGTTGGAGTGCTTGCCTCCTCATCGTCCTGCAGCATTTGTTCTTCTTCGCTGGGAGTCGCCGTGATTTCCTGGTCCATACTCCAGTCGATTCGACTTCACTGGCTGTATTTTCTACAGCTTCAGGGCTGGTTTCTTGCCCGCCTCTTCTTTCTCCTTCTTTTACTCGAGTCCTTGCGGAGGCCATGAACGGGGATTTTCCCGAACCTAAAGAAAAATGGTGTGTCCCATTTTCTTTGATGGCCTCGCAGGACTCATCATCGATCCCTATATTTAGAAGCTGGCCATTGCCACTCCCTCTTGCTCCCTAGCACTTTCCATAGATGGTGGAAGCCCATGTTCTGTGTACTTACCAGGGCTAGCACCTTCTCTGTTTCGAAAGTCCGAGCTTTCTGGGAAGAACACAGTGATGGTGTGCGCCCTTGGGATATCCTCTCCCAGGCACACCATCAGCTCCGCTCCCTTCCCAGTGCTCAGACTGGGGGCATTTGCCCTCAGCCAGTCTGCCGTCTCTTTGGTGACGCAGTCTACCACGAGCATGCTTGGACGAAAGTGAATTCCTCCAAACTGGAGTTTACACTCTGCGCCCAGCGCCATCTCCTGTACGATGGCGTCTTCAAGTGCTGTTAGTTGCTCAGCACTCAGCGTCTCCCCTGGGTAGTTTTTGGGGAGCACAGCAACTCTTGTTGTGTTTGCTGCTTCGGCATAACTGGTGGTTTGCCCAGTTTGCCTAGCAGTGGCGGTACGACTTCCCGCTTCTGTCTTCCTCCTCTTAACATCGGGACGTTGAGGGGGAGTTTGGGTTTTGGGGCCCTTTTTCTTTTTGATGGATACAAAATTAAATAAAAAGAAATATATGTTTGGCTTGATCTTATGAATGGTGATACATAAAAATGGATATATATATATATATATATATATATATATATATATATTCATTTTTATGTATCATCAGTTCAGTGTATTCATTACAACCAAGAAGAGCTACCTGGAGATGGCAAATGTGATTTTGCCGAAACGTCTAGCAGACTTCAACGAAGACGAAGCCCATACGCGGAGACACACCCGGGAAATCAGACAACCAGATTATCTCCGCGAGAACCTGAAAATTAACATATATATATATATATATATATATATATATATATATATATATATATATATATATATATATATATATATATATAGATACATACATCCACTTTTATGTATAAAATTACCTGTGCTCAATTCGGTTCATTCTCACTACAACACTTTTATGAAAAAGATTAAGATAATTACATATTACCATTGCATTGAATTATCTGCTTAATTGTGTAAAATAAATCAAATTATTTGACACTACCAACGAAATTGCATCGAGGTGTTACGTGAATTGGAAAACCATTTTTTCTCGATCAGAGTGTCAGCCAATTTCAGGTTTCATTTTGTGTCCTGGATTCAGCAAAGCTGAAGTGATGAAAATTATATTCCGCGTTAGGCAGAATCTCTTGAAATTGAAATGGATTATTTTTATGAAAGAAATGTAATTTCAATTTCACATTTTCAATTTCGTAGATCTTCAATACTGTAGTGAAGATCATAACAAAAAATTAATATTTTCATTGTTCGAATAATTCGTAATTTAGATTGATTCGACTGATATAAAAAATCTTGATCAAAAAATTTTGAACTTTTTAGATCAGAATAAATGAAAATGATCATTGACAATATATTCACCTAGATTCGACTAAGATCCACCGTGATGTAGTTAGTATAATCAATATTCTTCATAATGAAATCGGCATGCAAAGTTACTACTCAGATTGAATATAAATTTTTTTAGATATTTTTTCCATTACTCACTTTCTATTCGTTTCGAATGTATACATAATTTTTTTTCACTGCAATGTTTTTCATTGAAAAATGAACTCACTTTATTTTTTTGCTCATTTTATTCAAGTCGAATGTTATTGATACGGAACTATGAAATATGTACATTTCCCAGTAAGGAATTTCACTGCATTTAAATGAGAATATATATATATATATATATATATATATATATATATATATATATATATATATATATATATATATATGTATGTATATATATATATATATATATATATTATTTACATACATCTCAAATTTATTGGCGTTAAAAAGGCGCAGTTATTGCTAGAGAAAAAAAATTAACTAAAATTTCCAACAGCCTAATAATAAAGATTTTATTATGTGAAATGAACTATTATTATAACACAAACGTATTGATCCTCGCATTAGAGTAAAACTCAAGAAGAGAAAAGAAGCAATTTATAAAAATCTCAAGGAGTCATCAATTCGCAATTGGTTATCACGAGAATATTGTCAAGAATGAAGGGAATTGAGAATGAGAAAAAGAAACAAATTAAAAGGAATTTAGCGACGAGATATCATTTCCCAGAATCTGTTATTTTACCGAACAATACCTAATTAAATAACAAAGTCAGGAAGATTGAATGGGAATGGTTTCTAGCTAGACGATTAAGTTAATTAACTGATTTTGATTTAGCTTTGGGATCATATAAAACCATTTGCGGTTTGTTCTATCCTTTCTGATATAATTTAATATTACATTAGACGAGTTCTATTTCGGAGATGAATTGTAGCGAATAGGATGGAACTGCTTTGTCATTAGGATTGCTGTGGGATTTCTAGGATATTGGAAAATTAGTACAGTTACGCACATTGAATGAGGTTAGAACGTAGTTGTTGAAAAGCTTCACGGTTGTTGCGTTTCGTGCGTTAGTTTCTATTGAATGTTTGATATATTCCGTTATCTAATGCTTCCACCATAGCACAAAACAGTGCGGAAGGTCTAAGATTGATAATATTCAGTACAGTATAATACGTGAATAAGGCACTGATGTAGGAACCTTCAGGGGAGCCCGACTAGATCTCCACATGAAACGAATGCATCTAGGACAGTGTTGCCAAATTGTGGAATTAATTTTCATGATACACTCTATGATAACTTGAGATTTTGATTATGGTTTTACTCGATACTGAAATATACTCGAACATTCACTCAAAAAATATGTTAAATCAGCATTTATAGAGTATCAAAGTTTCAGCTCCTCTGCAGAGCCTTCTTCGAGAGTAAGGGAAATTAGTGCTATTATTATACATGGTTTGATATGTTTGATCTACGAATCGAATAAGTATGATTCCGTGGCCTAAAACTGATTACTCCACAAACTGAGTTATTACGATATGTTAACTGTGGAAAGTAGACAGGTTGAGACTCAATTAAACAATCTTTTTCCAGAATATATATATATATATATATATATATATATATATATATATATATATATATATGTTCAGAAAGATTTCCGCGGTCAGAAGTATTTGAGAAACTTGGTTCACGGAATGAACCGCGTGAAAAATTTGAAAAATCTCGACGTTTCGGCTCCTTTTGCGAAGCCAGAACGGTTACAACACATATCAAATCAACAAGAACATACGCAAACACACAAACATCACCCCACCTCTACCTCCTTCCAATCCCACTGAACAATAATCTACACCTAAATTATTTCTTCCTTACATATAAAGGAGTAACAGATAAGATCGCAAGATCTCTCAAAAACACGAACATCAAAACAATATTCACCACTCAACAAAAACTCTCCCATCTGGTCAGATCCGTCAAAGATAAAATTCCTAACGAAAATCACGGTGTTTATGAGATTCCCTGTTCCAATTGTCCTCGTTCTTATATAGGACAAACAAACCGACGAATTCAGGTCCGTGCCAAAGAACATTCACTCTCAGTAAGACACTCAGATATCTCCAACGCCCTTTTCCAACATCACACCCAAACAGGCCACATTATCGATTTTCCCAATACAAGAACTATTGCTTCCGTCCGATCTTTCAAATCCCGAATTTTCCGTGAAGCTGTAGAAATAGAAAAAACGTCCAAATTGTTTGAACACCAGAGATGACAGTCACAGACTCCCATCAGCATGGAAACCACTTCTCAGTGGTCGCCATGTAACGCCCAATCAGAGTGCATCCCGCACTGATGAGCGTGAGTACCTGCCCCCCTCCCCTATAAATACGGCCACGCGACGATCGGCTCGTCAGTTGACTCTGAAGAGTAGGCAGGTTGAGACTTCAGAGTTGACAGGAAGCAGTACGGTTAGTGGAGTAGGCAGATTGAGACCACGCAATCGTATTGTTTCCGATTCCTCCTAATTCGGATCGTGGAGTAGGTAAATTGAGGCCACGATTAAGATTTATTCCCCTCTTAATTCTCCTTAAGATAGCTTCACAAAAGGAGCCGAAAACGTCGAGATTTTTCAAATCTTTCACGCGGTATATATATATATATATATATATATATATATATATATATATATGTATATATATATATATATATATATATATATATATATATATATATATATATATATATACTATATATATATAATATATATATATGTATGTATATTATATATATATATATATATATATAATATATATATATTATTCGAATTGTCGTGCCTGTGAACTATTTCTAATCTCTTTGAAAATTATTAGCAATAACAGGCTTGTTGAATCTTAAAAAAACTCGATTTTATTAAAAAGTTGACGTTTCGCCACGACATTCGTGGCTTTATCAAAACTTTTTTTTTTTTTGATAAAGCCACGAATGTCGTGGCGAAACGTCAACTTTTTAATAAAATCGAGTTTTTAAGATTCAACAAGCCTGTTTTGCTAATAATTTTCAAGAGATTATATATATATATATATATATAATATATATATATATATATATATATATATATATATATATATATATATATATATATATATATATATATATATATATATATATATATATATATATATATATATATATATATATATATATATATACCGGGTGTAAATGAGTGATGAGCCACCCCTATAACTTTTTAATGGAGTCTTCGATTTTATTGAAATTTGAGTGGTTTATCTCAGACATAATTTTGAGTTTTTTCACATACAAAATCAATATGGATGACTTTCGGTTTCACAGAAAACGATATAAAAATTAAAAATTCAAATGGAACACCCTGTATTTTTTTAAATATTTCAATTCTGCGGCTTCAAAATTACATATATTCTATCAGTCAAAATTTTTTTCCATATTTCGTAAACAGGGTCAGTCTCAGGAGCAAAGGGAACTAATTTTTAATAATTCGTTAGTTATTTAGGAATTGAGAAAACTGATGTGTGAATCATTTCGAAGGAATTTGAAGCAGCTTTTTGATATACAGGGTGGCCCATGTATGTTTCCATTATAAAAAACTGAGTTTTGGTTCGAAAAAAAAATTTTATTGTTAACAAACTGCACGAAACTGAATGTTTTGAGAAATTATTGCCTTTGGCGATATTTTAAATCAATTATCTATGATTAAGGCGACATCGCAGCCGCCTACGATAAAAAAAACAAAATGAAAAACAAAATTGAAACGGCGCTATAATTGACATTTGACAGATAGAATGTATGTATTTGAAACCTCAGAATTAAAATATGTAAAAATATATAGGGTGTTTTATTTAAATTTTCAATTTTTATATCGTTTTCTGTGAAACCGGAAGTCAACCATACTGATTTTGTATGTGAAAAAATTCATAATAATGTCTGAGATAAACCACTCAAATTTCAATAAAATCGAAGATTCCATTAAAAAGTTATAGAGGTGGCACATCACTCATTTACACCCGGATATATATATATATATATATATATATATATATATATATATATATATATATATATATATATATATATATATATATATTTCGGGTAATGAATACATAGTATAAATACATTAAAATCTTTAAGTACTTCTTATAGCGGTAATCCCGTTCTTCTTCTCCATACGTCTCAATCTGATGCATCTTCCTCTTCCAGACCTCTATCCTCACTCCTTCAATTCTATGATCTTTGGGGTCTTCCTCTCTTTCTTCTATCTGGTGGTCTCCATTGGTATACTTTCTTAAGCCACCTATCTTCTGGTATCCTTAGTACATGTCCAAACCATTTTAGCGTTCTTCTTTGCGCTCTATTATTGTCTCTCTTGCATCCATTTTTCCTCTGACGAATTCGTTGGCCTTTTTTTTGGTCCGGGAGATTCCAGCGCTTCTGCGAAGGTAGTCCACTTCAACAGCTGTGATGCTCCTTTTCAGGTCAGCATTGACAGTTCAGATCTCAGAACTATAGCAAAAGACTCACGTCACCATAACCTTCCCGATTCGTTTCTCGTTTTCATTCGAAATGTTATTATCCACCAAAGAGAGTTCAGTGCACCCACTATTTTCCGACTTTGGTGTATTCTCTGTCCGATTTCAGTTCCTCCTATTCCTGATTCTTCGACTTTGTCCCTCAGATATTCAAATTTTTCTAGAATTCCATAATATTTTGTTTTTTGTTTTTTTTTTTCAACATTTTATTGCATATAGTTTTATTCCTTACAGCCGTGTTCATATATCTGCTACTACAATGTCGTTTTTGAATGGCGAGTTTGAAGTTGAGCCAGGATTTGGAGAAAAAAGAGAGGAGGCTCTACGAATAGCTGGTTTGAAAACCTATTTCATTGTCAAAGTACTGAAACCGGTGAGATATTCTAGTCAATATTCATCATAAAAACATCAGATCATTATTTCTCCTCCGGCTATATAATTAATGTGTTTGACAATTAGTTTCAGCCTGTCAAATCAGAAGTACAAAACGGCAATAGTGTTTTACCTGACGATGACAGCTGTGTTATTTTTGACAAAGTACAAGACAAAAAAGAAGAAAAAATGAAGGTAATTTCTTTAACGGTGTAAAATTTTTAATAAAATGATGTAATTGTTTCAGACTGATCTTGAAACTGAAGCAGAGGTGAGTTAGACCTGAAACTAGGAATCTTTGAGAATATATTCAGTATTTAAACAAACAGAAACCTGGTAGATAAATGTTTCAATGAAAACAAATTGTTACATTTTAGGTTGTTGAACTTAATTTTTCTAGTGTCATTCATTTTGTATCAAATTCAATTTATTTTTGATATCAATGTTTTATCAAAAAGTGGAAGGAATATTTTCTATCCATTACATTCATCATTGTTATACCACTCTCATTTCCTATTTCATATATATCCGCATTTTGATCAATACTTAAACATTATTAAGATAAGAGAAGAAATATTGTTTACTCAAATTAGCTTCTGCAAAGATTTCAAAACTCTATACATTTTATATCTAAGAAATATAAATGAACACATACAATATCTGACCCCGATTTTTTACCAATAAATTCACAAAGTTTCCATTTCTCTGTTGAAATTTTTGCTTGAATATGTGAAGCGGAACATGACTTTATTTATTTTCTATCGATTAGGGTACTACAACAACTTTGCAACGACAAAACTCCTTTGATATGAAGGAGAGACTTCGAAAAGAATTGGTGACACGAGATGGTCACAGGTAGAGTATATTGGTGTAATAATTTTTTGTTATTTCACACTTGGTGCATTTCAGAGAACTCATTAAAAACACTAAGCCCATCAGTTTGATATTCACCGACCCGCACAAAGAAAAGGCCTATTTACACTCAGTTGGATCCCCTTCATCCACCGTTTTTTGGTTATTCCTCGTCATCAAGTGTTCAATTATAGCATCTACTATTCTAGCTCTACCGCGGTAAGTATTGGTTATGTACCTACTAGAAAATAAATATACTCTCAATTATCATAGTCAATAGTTTTAAGTTTATTGAATATTTCAATTGGAAATAATAGTAGTAACATAGAAATATAATGTACTGTATTAATAAGAATTATTTCTGTTCTGTATTAGTTTGAAGACTCTAGTTCATTATTGACTTTGTTCACATTTTTTTATGATATTAACTCAATATGAATTCATCAGTTTCAATAAAATGGAATAAAAAAACCTATTTTGACAGTTGAAAAACATAAAATAAAAATGTAAGAATGGAAAAAATGAATATGGTTTATAGGAACAATTGTATTCCTTTGAAAACTTATAAATTTCTATTTCATGGATTCAGATCTTTTTCGAAATAAGCTCTCACTCCACCTATATCACTCAAAAATTTATATGAAAACGTTAGGTTTAAAGTTGATTGAGTTTGCTGTTTTTCAAAAAGGAACCTGAGAAGTTCCAAAAATGTTGACATTCCAAGAACCACTAAAAGTCCCTGCATATTTCAATTAATAGAGCTTTGAAATAGTTTTCTCTATTACATTTTTTTTACAAAAGATCTTTCATTAAACCGAATACATTAATTACAAATTCAGCTAATCAAAGAAATGAATTTTTGTATTCTTCCAAATCTGAAATACCGTTGAATAATATTTATTCTCATTTAACAATTAATAACTGAATTGATTTCAAATATCCAACTGATACACTTGAGAAATATTCAAAGAATTCTCTAAATCGAAATTTTCCATCAAGTTTCATGAATTTCAAACAAGTGCTTCATTTAAAAATCCAGATCCTACCACATCCCTCTGTACATATTGTTCAATTTCGACGAAGCAACTGCCAAAGGCATTTCGTTCCGTTCTCAGGAATAGAATGAACTTCTTTGGTCGTCGTTAGGTCAAGGGTCCCGTCTTCTTGAAGCCACTCCATTCAACTGAATGAGTGGTGGAAAATTTATCATTTCTTCTCAGATCTCATTTATTTCTTTCTTTTGTTCAAGTTTCTGTAGAAGAATTCTTTAGTTTTAGTTCTATTCTCCCCGAAAATAAAAGACAATTGCACTTTATCGAAAGTCAACAGTGAGGTACTGGCCGTAGTATTTGAAACCGGAAACTATATATATATATATATATATATATATATATATATATATATATATATATATATATATATATATATATATATATATATATATATATATATATATATATATATATATATAAATGAAAAACATAAATAATAAGTAAAACACTTGTCTGAAAACCACAAACTGAAAATAACTTTTATTCGACTAGTTTCGCCTTTTACAGCATTATCAGGACTGATTACATAATTACGAAGGCATCGTTTGGAAAAATAAACATATTTTGGTTCGGTACCTGGGGGTAGTAAAATATAATCGATGGGTCCATACTATCAAAGATTTAACAGTGGTTCTTCACAGTCCATTCTTTTATCCAATCTGCTACGACTCGAAAAAGCAGTATTCAAATTATTATTTCTGAAGTATTGAATGATCTTCGAAGAGGAAATGTGCGTATAAGGGATGCTCACAAACTTTTGTTCATTTTTATCATTACTATTGCAGTATGGTCCATATAATTGCTTCTTGATGATGTAATTCATCATATATAGGCCAGACCGGAAGATATTTTGAAACCAGGCTAAAAGAACATCTAAAAAACGGACAATCAGCATTAAGGGAACATCTAGAGTCGGAAGGACATAACATTTCATCCCCTTTTAAACCAAAAATTCTTCATTACTGTGAAAACGGTATGAAAATGAACTTCCTGGAAGCCATGGAAATAAACAAACTCCAAAAATCCCATAATTACATTCTTCTCAATGACCACGACCAGTTGAACCTAAACCACTCCACGTTGTTAAATCTCTGATAGTTTGAACCCATCGATTATTTTTTACCACCCCCAGGTACCGAACCGAAATATGTATATTTTTCAAACGATGTCTTTGTAATTAAGTATTCAATCTTGATAGTGATGTAAAAGGCGAAACTAGTCGAATAAAAGTTATTTGAAGTTTGTTGTTTTTAGATAAGTTTTTTACTTTAAATATGAAGTACCACAGAGTTGATTCCTCGTCCATCGAATTTATGTATATATATATATATATATATATATATATATATATATATATATATATATATATATATATATATATATATATATATATATATATTTATATATATATAATATATATTATATAATATATATATATATATATATATATATAACTTTTTTTCTAATTTTCTTTATTTTTGTTCAAATCGCTCATTTAATTGAAATAAAATCTACAATATTAAATCTAATTCAGGATTGTGCAAAAAAGTAGTCAATAATTAAAATTCAACTCTAGGGAGCTCTTAATATAAACTGGTATGAGAATTTCATTGCTTGTAAAATCATAACTACTTTTAAATTATTATTTCCTGCACTCTTAAGTAGTTTTAGTGTTTTAAATAAAATTTGAAAAGATTTTATAGTATAGGATTCAACTGCATACGATAAATAACTCCAATTTAATATATAATTATTACGTAGAAACTACCCAGCTTCAGTTTTTAGTGCAATTTGATGACTGTATAGTAAGATGATAGCTTAAAAACTTGAAAGTTAGGATGTTTGCCGAATCAATAAATATTGACCTAGTTCATTGAAGGAGTTTAAAAGATTGACTTATATTACCGAAAAACATTACCTAAGCCATGTTTTAAATTCATTAAAAAAATATTTCATCTAATAATCAAATTTTATGTTTTGATAGCATCAATTGGAAAATAATAAATTAGAGTCGATTAAACTTATTACAGTATTCAGAGATTGAAAAACTCTTAGTCTAGCCCAATATGTATCTAAAAGAGTTTTTTGTGAATGATATTAAATGAAACTGCGTTTCAAATTACCAAATAACACCAAAATTATTATTTCCAATAATTATTAAATGGTCCATTAATTCACTTTTTTGTTTCAGCTATGTGGTCCTAAACATATTCTACCTTTTGCGAAATTTGAGTCATTTTATTTTGATTGTAGTGTGTTTTGTAGAAGGTTTTCTGCCATTGGTAAGTGATTTGCTGATAACTTTAGTTTTATTCACTTGCTATATTCAGTTTCCATAATTTTGTATTATACAATACGGGAATATTGATTCATTTATATTTGTTTTTGTTTTCAGATATTGTTAACAAATTTAAGCACAAAAATTAATCTTGAATTATTAAAATCTGGTTTGGAAATATCTATAAGTGATATATTATAACTCTGAATGAAAATAAAAAATTGATTTATTTTGAAACAAATCAATATAATCAAAAAATCATGAACAATTTTTTCATTTATTTAAACAGAAGTATCCTCAAAGTAAATAAAATGTATTCCATGATAAACTGAATTATTGTTGTTATAACTATTTTATTTATGCTTTTTTTAATTTCTGTAATCCGAATTTCATCTTCTTTACAGAACGGCTGGTCCTGTATTTTTGGGCAATCTGTTTTGAAGCGGAAGATAGTTACAATATTACTTTTCATACTATTTGGCCTATACAATTACACTGACTCGGTAAGTAAGATTATTCATGAATTTTAAATAATCCAAAGTCCTAAAAGAACTAATTAAGTGTTTCTAAAATCTTTATTTATAGTCGTAATTGTCAAATAAACTTCAACCGTTTGCGAATTCAAAAAAAAATCTAAAATATTTTCTAATATTCAAGTAATTTTTTTCTCGTAATGTTTATCAATTTGTGAAAAATAATCCATCATCAAGAACGTTCGTAGCCCCTTTCATTTATGTGTTTCTCTTTCGAAATGTAGATACATTAGTATAATTGCAAAAACGATATTACTCACTCTTGGTATTTCCATTTATGAATGAATTCTTTGTCTTCAATTTTAACGCAATTAACAATAAGAAACAATGTGAATTTCCATTGTTAATCTGTGTTAAATATTATTCTATGTCGTAGAAATTATTTCATATTCATGAGATTATATTCGTTATGAACATCGGCAGAAGTTTGGAAGTCAAATATCTTCACGCTCTTAGAACTCCAAGAATAGATTATGAGATAACTCATATCTGAAGAATGTTTTCTCCATTAAATACATATAATTCAGTTAATGTGTTCTCCATCTTAAATCTTCCGAATTAATTCATGATTTATCGTATTTTTCTTAATCCCATACTGTTATTTTGATTTAACGGTATTCAGATGACAATTGAAAAGTCGGTGTTAACGGCCGCCGGCCGTTATAATTTTATAACGGCCGGCGGCCGTTAAGATATCACTTGTTCAAATATTTATTTCAAAACATCATTCTGCTTACAATAACAACATTGAAATCTTGGTCCACAGCGAGTTGGGAGAATAAACCTCTGATTTTCATTTCGCATAGGTTAATACATCTTCATTAACCACCTTCACATTCTTGCTTTTACGCCACATTTCAAAATTTTCATATTCTTTTTGATATCGCTCTTGAGTTATTTTCGGCAGTTAATCAACACTCGCTGCACTGTACATGATTCTCCCAATATTTCTAGAGGAATTTGATTTTGTTCCTCAATTTCATCCATGGTCGTCGTTAAAGCGAACTTGAGAACACAAAAAACTGACGTTGTTTATAAAACTGTCAAACTGTTCCATGACAACAGAGTGCAGGACGTTGGGATTTTTCTTTAGAATTACGAGGTACGGGGTTTTTTCTTTCTTCGGAATCAAAATATAATCTTTCAACGGGATTACGAAAAATTTTTAACGACACACGGCCGATACGCAAATAACGGATTCGGTTAGTTATAATCCTCGGCTGCGCCTCGGATTATAATATCCAACCTCATCCGTTATTTGCTACATATCGACCTTGTTACGTTAATAACTATAACGTTAGATCTAATTCAACTGAATCCACAATTACTACTTTATAGTTGATGAAAATGAAAAACAATTAATACTATGTAATGAATCTCAAAATCATTGAATTTCTATTAGTGAAAATGAACGGAAGTTCGAAACTGTATTAATTTAAATGTTATCAATACTTAGTAAATATAGTTATTTTTTTTTAACTTAAATTATTTTTCTTATGATTTCCAAAACTTCTGGATGTCTAGGTGAAAGCCAAACGCATTTATATATGGATAACGCCCTTTTTACAGTGGTTTACATTTTGCAGCAAGTTGGATTATGTTTTCAACGATGACAGATAGATGGCGCTGCAATTTTTTCATACCTCAATACTGCCGTTTCAAGTTTTATTAGTAGATTACAAACAAAAATTTGACGAATCTGTATATCACTCTCTTTTACTATGAAATCTTTCTTTTTGTTTCAAATTGGAATGATTTTTAGCGTTTCTCTAATTTAGGATTATCAATATAATAGTAGTAGATATTACAATTCATAGCACATCACTACACCCTTTTTCACATATATTAGCGGCTTATCATAGTATGATTCATAGACAAAATTCCGTTGTCCGAAGCTAATTTTCGGAAGGAATTGCATATAATTAAACAAATGGCAGTAAATAATGGTTATTCACCTAATATGATTGACAGCCTCATTCAGAGGAAAAAATGCAAAATGGCAATTTCAGAAATTTACCCACTTATATCCGAAAAAAGTAGAGTATTTAGCAGTTTAACGTACTTGGGCAAAACTTCCGAAAACCTGAAATTGTTTTTTCAAAAACAAAATTTCAAAATTTCATATAAAACCAATAATAGCATTGGAAAATTGATTAAAAACAACAAATCAAAAATTCATAGAGATGAACGTACTGGTGTTTATAAACTCGACTGTAACGATTGTGAAAAATTCTATATAGGACGTACAATTCGAAATTTCAAAACTCGAATACACGAACACCAACGTAGCTATATTAAGCAGAAAACTGATTCTAATTATGCGTGTCATCTTATTCAAGAAAACCATACCTTTAATCACAATTATAATATATTACAATTTGAAAATAGTCTCCATAAAACCAACTATTGGGAATCCCTATACATAAATAAATATAAAAATTCCGGAAATTTAGTTAACGACCAGATTGAAGTAAACCCTTCTCCTCTCCTTAATCTGTTCAATGTAGGTACCTACTAGTACTAATAGCTCAGAATTAATTGCTTATTGTTATTTAGTTTCTCTAAGAACCCCTCTGTTATATTCAATTTTCGTATAAATAGATTGTTTTGTAATACCATAGTTTAGTACGAGATGAAGTCAATGTTATGATGAAACGCGTTTACTCAATTGATTTTTATTTCAACCTGTGAAAAGTTAGTTTTTTATTTTTTTTTATTTCTTTATAAAGTTATAATAGTATATTATTCAACGAGCACAAAATGATTGCTATTTTTCACGAGGGTGAAGTTTGCGACACGAGCTGCAAGCGAGTGAAAAATTGTAATTTTGTGCGAGTAGAATACTATACTTTGTCTACGACTTCCTCGGAAAAATAAGTAATAATCTGCATTTTCAACAATAAAAATAGTTATCAAAAGCGTTGACATAACATTTTCTGTGTTCACTGAAAACTGCATATTCACGTAAACGTCAACTATTTCACTTGACATCGATTCCATTCCTTTTTTTCACTCTGATAAAAATGAAATAGATAATTTATTAGAGTAAATATTCAATAAGTTGGGCATTATATTAAATATTAGTTTTATAATTTGCCTAAAAGTTATCTTAGTTACATAAAACCAAAAAATCTAATAACAATACTATCCTAACAATGTGAATGATAGTCTCAAGTTTGGAAATACGTTTTGAGTGTGACGTCATGCAGTGTATAATAAACCATTATTAAATAGTAGTGAATAATAGGTATAATTATACTTCAGGAAGCACACGTATAATGAATGATTTATAGTACAGTCGTGGACAAATAATTTTATATCTTCTATAGAACTCTTCCATTGAGAGGTTTTTCAATGACCCTGAAATCAAACTTTTTTCAGGTTATTTGTGCAATCTCCGACATTCTTCCTACGAACGGCACTATAACGGGAGAAATCGAAGAGCGTTGCCTGTATCCTTCCTACTTCAGCTATTTCGCAATTTTGGTACTAATTGGAATATCTCTACCATCTTGCTTCTCGTACATCACGAAAATATTTTTTATTTTTCTATCGGCAATAGGCCAGTGCTTGATCAATATTTATTTTCTGGGGAATCATTTGGATTGTGAATATTCTGCTAGAAATTGGATTTCGTAAGTCTATTTTATATTGAATATATAGCCACTAATTGATGATAAGAATGAAACTGTTATTTTTGTGTTTTTTGTTCAATACAAGTATGGTGGAGTAGAAATTGAAAGGCACAATAGTACCTGGAAAAATGGCCTGTTTTATATCTGTTCAATAGAATGAAACAACATTTCATAGCAAAGATTTTTGTTCTGAATGAAAACTGAAGCTTCAATCAAGTTCATCATGTTTGACTTTTTATTGAAAGTAAGCCAGTAACTACTGAAAATGATTACACTGCAGAAACAATTTTTTTAATATTTTGTTGCCTTCATTATTAGACTTGAAACTGAAGGTTTTGCTTCACTGATTGAAATATTCATCAAGGAAGAAATGAATATTTTTCTTCAATTATATATGCAAATAAATAAATTCTCTTCTACAAAGTGTAATTTATCATCTTATATGTGCCATATAGATGAAACCTAATTAAATTCAAAGTTGAAATTATTTGTTTATGTATGATTGTTTCTATTTTTTCAAGTTTATCGTATTTTCACTTAACCTCATGTTATAATATTTTAAAGAAATTTCAAAATCTTTTCATAGTTACATAAATATCCAAAACAACCTGTATCTCATATTTTCCGGGAGGTGCGATCAATAGA
>JARQZK010000198.1:0-27500 GCA_030704885.1 Cynegetis impunctata | reverse complement strand
CTCGTAGAAAATAGCTATTTACCTAACAAGTGCGGAAAATGAATTTTTCCGCACGAGTCTGCCGAGCAGCCGAGTGCGGAAGAACATTTTCCGCAAGTGTTAGGTACAATAGTTTTTCTACGAGCGTGAGGAAAGTCAACAGAACTAATCAAAAGTTGAGATAATTTTATCTGATTTTAAGTGCTTATAGTTTATTTAGAAGCCGCACTCATTTCAATTCGTAAAGAGTCACATTGCCAAACAGTGCGGAAACAAAACCTGCTATTCTATTTTCGCACGGTGCGGAAAATTATTTCCACACGGTGCGGGAAAACTAATTTTCCACACTAAAATGTGTGTGGAAAAATCGCATGTTTTATTCGGAGAGAGGCACTTTTTATGGCTCGACTAAAATTTAGTCTCGCCACAAAAAGTATCACTTTTACTCCTAATAAAACAATATACTATTTTGCCTACGTGTAAATTAACTGAAAATATCCGAAATTTAGTGCAGAAAATAATCTATAATAGGTAATTTTATTTTGTCATGTGTGATAAAGAATTTATAAAGGCTAATTCCAATATAACATCTTATAGAACATTAAAAAACATTTTTTGGGGAGATGTTTTTATAGTATTCGTACATAACGGTACAAAGCACGATAACTTTTCAGATTTTATATTTTAGTTATACTTTTTAAACCTTTCAGGGCAACTGGTTAGCTAGGAAGACCACAGTTTGTTAGACATGAGTGAAACTGCTCGTTGGCTATTTCAGTATACCAGTGTGTTTTGTGGGTTGTCTAACATAGCAAAATTTGACGTGTTCATCAAAGAAAGACCTAAATAAGTCGAAGCGCGTATAACGTGCATTTGTTTACTATAGTTGGACACTACTCAGAGGATCTGCTGAAACTGTGTGAATTTGTTATTTTTATTTATGAATGGTGGAAAAATGGCTCCAAAGTTATTTACTTATATCTTACTTATGCATTTTCATAAATATATTGAACGTAAATGTTTCCTTATTTTCGAAATTACTAATTTTGTTGGGGTCTCCTGAAGTGACCACTGGGCACTTAGGTACGTAATCGTGTTATCTTATTTTAGTTCTGAGGAAGCAAGTTTGGAGTACCTACCTACTGAATAGGCTTGCCAATTTTCGAAAGGACCAACCCGGGAGATTTTTAAAAGGAGTTTAGTAGGGAGGGGGTTGAAGAAAATGTCAATCATTTATTTATTTTTAATTTATATATACCTACTCTGCTTCTAATATTTGACAGTTTTTTACCACAAAATCATAATCTTTAAAAACCGAAGTTTGATTAGTAGAGCGAGGTTGCGTATAATTTCAAAAAAACTGGGGAAATTAGCCACCCCGGGAAGTTGGGAGGTTGACCATAATTACCGGAGTCATCCGGGCAATCCGAGAGGGGTTGGGAACCCAATAACTAAATATTTAGAAAATCTTCATGCAGATGAGTTCTATGATTTGTAAGAAATGTTCAGCGTGCAAAGTAGAATTGTGTTTGAAACATGACAAAAACTGTTTCATGTTATATTACGCAAAATAGGTTATATTGTTTGGTTATATGTTCCTACTGGTTATGTGGAGTGACCACATCCTGCAGGATAATCCTTGTGTTTTTTTATCTTGAAATTATTTCATTTTCTTCAAGTATCTCTAATAAACCATTATCAAACCATACATAATATTTTTTCCACAAAAAAATAATTTGGGCCGGAAAGGGTTAATATATTGACGCTTGAACACCAAGATTTAATCGATGAAAAGCCAGAAAACTGTATCAGTTGTGCTACAATGGGTAGAAATTAACATTGTGATGTCACACGTGCTTTTATTTATTCGGGAACTGGCGGCGTGTTTTCGGTAATGGATTCAAAAATTTAATTTTCAAATAAGCAATTTGATTGAAAATAAATGTTCAAATTGATGAGATATGCGCCTATATAACCTGTTTGTAACATTCATGAATCTATTCATTCGTGTTTTATGCATTTTATAAAATTTATATGAGGTTTTCTCTGAGAAACCTTTTCATTTACGACGGATAAACCAACAAAAATTTATATTTTCTTGTCGCTCCCTTTATAAGTCACACGAAAATCGAAATTGATCGGATGTTTCAGATGGAGCAACTGACTAGAGTATTATTTTTATGGCGGTTGGAAGTCGAGGAGGAGAGCACCTGTGCCGAAGATATGAGGAGAAGGAACGAGGCCCTAGTCTATAATATTCTGCCACCCCATGTGGCAGCCCATTTCCTCGGAAACAGGAAGCGGCAACACGACGAGCTCTACTCGCAAAGCTATTGCGAGGTGGGGGTGTTGTTCGCCTCCATGCCCAACTTTTCAGGTAATAAATCCCTTATATACGAAAAGTTTCCAGGAAAATGTTAGACCATTCTGATAATTTTTCAGTAGGGAATACAGCGGTTTACGAGTGTTTGCAACCGAAATACAAAAATGTTATTTGTCATTTTACAAAAAAAATAACGTACATGAAATTATTGATTTTTTTTAGAAGCGGAATGAGTTGATAAAAATTCGTTTTGTTTGATGAAAAGTATGTGAGTAATATAGACTAGTATAAAATATCATGATAACTGAAGCTTTAATTTAATTGTATAACAAAGAACATTATAAAAGTCAACTCATATTTTATAAATATAATAATAATAATAATAATCTATTTCGAAATAGAAAACATCCTTATTTATATACATTTCCAACATTTGTAATTAGTAGTAAAATGAAATACCTAGTGCTGAACGAAATAAAAGACAAGAATAAAAAGAAAAAACATGAACAAAAAAAATAATACAAAAACACACCCACAGTATCGCAATCATCAGAGATTGATTTATGATATATAATACTCATGTACACTCAGTATCCATGGGTAGCACAGCACACACCCTCATACACATGTCTTCCATCATTCCTCCTTTCACATGTACAGTAGGTAAATAGGTGCATTTAAAACAGAACAAAAAACAAGAAATATACGCTATTTGTTGATGTATTCGTTTAGTAGATGAATATTAGAGCTTTAGATGGCAATTCTGTCGCATAACGTCTTATACTACAGTAAAAGCAGAACTTTTTTTATTTATTTACATGATCATTAGTATGTATACAGTGAGTTGAATTTATAAATAAACATTTTGTCATAAATTTGTAAATCATCCTATACTAATCAGTTGTTCAGAGTACGTAATATTTTTGTTATATTTTTGTTAATTTACAATTTTTCATGTTAATTCGTTTGAAGGTTAGGAAATTTTTATATTTACAAATAGCATGTGGCATTTTAATTTGCCACTCCTCATTTGAGAAATTAAAATGCTATTATTCATAAAATATAAAATAAAAATATTTCATAAATTCTCTCAATAAATCAGTTTGCCAAAGAAGTTTCACTTCTGACATATGAACTTTGTACGCACGCACTTTTTTCCTTCAAATATGGTGGCAAACCCTTCAAGAAACTTGAATGAGGGTAAATTAGCAATTTTTTTTAAAGGTAATTCAAAGCTCTTCACAAAAACATCAAAAAAAATTTGTTTCATTTTGAAATTAATTGTTAATAACTTTTCAATGAAAGTTTTCAAACTAATTTCAATTAATTTTATATTTTAAATCAACACATCAACTACCAATAATTGTGGAATCTTTTTGAAACTATCATCAGATTCAAGATGTACACTGAAATTATTTTGATAAAATCTGGAGACAAAATACTTAGACACACAAATTGAAAACATTCTTTGTCACTATCATTTGAAAGACATAATCCATGCAAAAAATTGAAGTTAAATATTGGAGGTTGTAGGTAACAGATGAAATATGCGCTATGTTCTAATAAATATTTCACATGATTAACAAAACTAAATTTGAATTTACTACGTTTATTATCACAAAATATTTTGAAAAATATAACACTGCGATTGCAATTTCGGTCACTAGACCATCATCAGGCAGATTGAGTTAAGAACTTTTTATTGAATGTCAAGTTAAGCTTTCTTGCTGTGTCCCAGAAATCTTTTCCTCTCTTATTCGAAAGTGTATTAAAATAAGTTGTTTTTTCCCTTATAATAGAGTGCTTAGTAAAATTTCTCAGTTGTCTGTAGTATTGCAAATGTATTTGTAACTTTGTTTGGAGGTATTTTTTATGTGCTTTATCACGTATCTTAATTAAATTTTTTATAGTGTCCATTATCCAAGGAAGGTATGGTTTTTCGGTTAGAGTTATATATTTTATTGGGGCATATTTGTTCAGAATGTTTGTTAAATTTTTGTTAAGAATTTCAACTTTTTTATTAATATCTGCTGCCGCATATAATTCATCCCATATTATTGTATGATCTTCCTGTAAGAACAAATTATAATTAATGTTTTTATAATTTCGAAATTTGACAGTTCTTTTCAAAGGTTTAATTTTTGGTATTTTTAGGCAAGAGTATATCAAATTATGATCCGTGATACATTATGATATGGGTAGTGATCCTGACTTTGTCGTTTGTACGTCTTTACTGATTATAATAAGATCTAACAGACTTTCGTTGTTAGTAGAAAAATTAAATCTTGTCGGTTCATTTATAACTTGAGTTAAATTGAAAATCTCCAAAATATTCATCAACAATATCCTATTAAAATTATACTGTCAAAGTTAGATGAAACATGGCATAAAAGCTCTTCCAAGTTCTCCAAAAATGTTGCGTCATTGTGAGACGGTAGATGATATATATTTATTAGTAAATAAGTTTTTGTATTACTGATAAAGGAGATGGCAAGATACTCAAACAAATAGTTTTCTTAACTGATTCTTTTAAATTTCATACATTTTCTTGTATATATTGCCACACCACCCCCTCTACCCTCTCTATCTTCTCTCACAAGCCTGTATCCAGGTATGCTGAAATAGGAACTATTTGTTTCTGTACTCAGCCAAGTCTCTGTCAAACAAAAAATATCGAATTCGCCTTCTGAAATGTAATTTGACAGTTCCTCAAAACCTGTATTGATGGATCTCACATTCATATGTCCTAGAAGGAGGTTATTTTTGTCATGTGCTAAATTTTGTATTATGAATTCGTTTCTATCCGCTCCCGGACTTAGTGGTCTATCACCCATAGCCACTCATAACCCCCCTAATACTCCCATCGCGGGCCAGTAAAACCACCGAAAGTCCCAAACTCCCCCTGAAACCCTGCGTAACCTTAAAAAACAAAACAATAATAATTTTTAAAAAATATAACAATAAATCTCTTATACATGATATTGAAGAGAACCAAAATTCGCATAAATAAGCTTAAAAACAAAACAAATAGGCCTGTCTTAGTACCGCAGTTTGTTTATTGATTGTACACTCATTGTGGAATCTTTTCAAAACTATCATCAGATTCAAGATGTACACTGAAATTCTAGAGACAAAATACTAAGAAACACAAATTGAAAACATTCGCTGACACAGTTATTTTAAAGGCATACTCCATGAAAATATCTTATATTGAAGTTGAATATTGGAGGTTGTAACAGATGAAATATGCGCTATGTTCTAATAAATATTTCAAAAATTGCTTCAAAATGATTATTTTAAATTAATTTCTCATTGAATATTGTAATCATATATTTCACCAACTTGATTTTCGATATTAGACATGAAGTCTTTGAGTTCCCGAAACACATTTATATGGTCTACAAACCAATCTTAATTAACCGCTTTCAGATTTCTATTCCGAGGAAACTGTAAACAACCAGGGGCTGGAGTGCCTAAGATTCCTCAACGAAGTAATTTCAGATTTCGATGCGGTAAGTACGCATTCTATTTGATGGAAAGTTGATTAATTTGATCCAGTGGGATATTGGAAAGCTTCAACTGAATCAGTTGGGTTGTGTTCGATTTAATTATATATTAGTAGGTATCATTTCTCGTCAAAGACGAATAGCATAAACCGTGAGTTATATCTGTTAATTTCCATCTACAAATGAGTTACTTGAAGCGTATTTAATAGAAAAGTGTTTTATTTGATCCTGTGGGATACTAGAATCGGTTCGTTTGTCGAATTTAATTGGGGTGGTTCAAAATTCGAATTTGTGGGACCGCGAAAAATCGACAGTGTGCATTAGTCTGTTATTTTCCAGAAAAATACGAGTGAAAATACCAAATTTCATTAAATCTTGATAGAACTATCGAGCTTCCAAAAGTTATAAATTAGGATCATTATGCCAGCCACAGAAGATGCAATATAATTGTTCAAGTTTAAACTCGCATAAATTTATTATTTATTCATTTATTTATTTATTTCCGCTTCGACATCTAGGTCATTAGTGGTGTCAGTTCGCTCAGATGTACAGGGTGGCCAAATAAGCGAGGTAAGCGGCTGTATCTCAGGATCTGTACATCTGGCAACAATGGAATTTTTTTTATTGTCATAAAAGTGGCCATGAGAAAATTCTGGAAATTATTTTCAAGTTCCGTATTTCACCGCTAGAGGCCGTAACTAAAAATTAAATAACAAAAAAGTTTTTTTTTTCAGAAACTTATATATTAAGCTATACTTTTGATAACACTGTTAGAATGCCTAGAAAATTCTCTATCATTTTATTTTAGGCTCATTGGCGTACGAACGATAGTAGGGGTGGGGGAAACTATTGAAAGTGTAATCATTAAAATCGGTGTAAATTCTAAACCACTAATTCGATTTTAGCAACTCAAAATTTGTTTGCAAGATGAATGTAGCTGTTTTAAATTTCCGATCTCCTTACTACTCTATAGTTCTTAATAAAAGAGCTAGAGGGCGCAATTTGTAATAACTCCATTTTTTTCAATTTTACTCCAAAAATTCAAATGGAACGGTATATTTTTGACATCATATTTGAAAAGAAGATAAAATTTGCAAAAACATTGTAAAAACCGGACGATGACATCTTTGCTCGTTTTAAAGTTATAGCAAATTAAATTTTTTTGTCGCGCCGAGTCAAAACTTATGTACCGCCATCTAGCGTTCGACCTTAGAATGTCTAATTAACGTATAGCAGGCGGTAAAAACAAAAGAAACTTTTAAATATTATTATATGGAAACGTCAAATACCTATTTCTTAGAGCCAGTTTAATTCTTGTCAATTTGGTTTCTGAATATCTTTTGCTCGATTTTTTGTAAAATGCCTTTTACAAATGAGGAAGCTGTTGATATGATTGCGGTTTTCTTTGAGTGCTTTCAAAATGCAGCAATAGCAGAAAGACAGTATGCCATTCGGTATCCAGATCGCCGTCATTATGGCAGAAGAATGTTTCCACGCTTGGTACAGCGACTTGGTACGCGATACTGGGAGTTTTAGTCGGCCCAGATTTAGAAGGCGTCACACTGGAAGAATGGAAGATAACATTACTATTGTGTTGGCCTACATAGAATTTAATAGGCATATTGGAACTCGGGCGTTATCTTTAGATTTGGGAATAGCTCGAACTACTGTTTAAAATATACTAAACGACCACAAGAAAGTAATTGCATTAGCGCACATCCTTTTTAATACACCTTTTCAATATCATTTTCTCCTCAATACAATACTATATAGGCATTTCTTTTTATTTTAAGGCTACACCCCTACCATATAATCCTACACCAAGCCTTAAACGAGCATGATTTTGAGCGCAGAATTGATTTTTGTCAATGGATGTTAGAAATGATTCTATGGACCGATGATTCTGTGGACCGATGAAGCAACTTTTAGTAGTGATGGCAGAGTCAACAGGCATAATATACATTATTGGTCGGCCGACAATCCCCGTTGGATGCGAGAAGTCCAGCACCAATGCCGCTGGAGTGTAATCTTGTGGTGTGGCATTATCGGAATGAAAATTATTGGTCTTATTTTTTTGATGGCACGTTTTTTTTTCAATTTTTCAATAAATGCTTTGTCAATTTAAATGAAAGTTTTGAAATTGGAAGTGAGACAGACCATGTATTTCCAATTCGACAGGTGTCCACTACATTTTTCCCGTTTCGTGCGGGATCATATTAATAACTATTTTCAAGGGCGCTGGATCGGATCCTTGGCCGGCCAGGTCACCCGATTTAACATGCCTCGACTTTTACTTATGGGGTCGTTTAAAAGATATTTTGTACCAAACTCCACCAACAACTAGACATGATATGGAAAACAGAATCCGTCATGCCATTAATAAAATATCAGCTGCTAAATTCGAAACAGTAGTTTCATCCACCCGAAGAAAATTGGAAGATTGTTTGGAATGTGATGGAAAGCAGTTTGAACATCTATCGAGGCATTAAATACCTAATATGTTTGGGTTTAAAATCGGTTCTTTTAAGGACCACAATTTAAATATCAAAATAAATTCGTTAATAAATATTGTCCTAAGAAAATCATATAAACTTCCTTTGATTCAGTGATACATAAGTTTAAGTAGGCTGCATCTTATTAACAGCTTGAGAAAACAGCTATAGTAATGTTAATTAGACATTTTAAGGCCGAACGCTAGATGGCGGTACATAAGTTTTGACTCGGCGCGTAAAAAAAATTTATTTCGCTATAACTTTAAAACGAGCAAAGATATCATCCTTCGGTTTTCACAATATTTTTGCAAATTTTATCTACTTTTCAAATATGATGTCAAAAATATACCGTTTCATTTGAATTTTTGGAGTAAAATGAAAAAAACTGGAATTATTACAAATTGCGCCCTCTAGCTCTTTTATTAGGAACTATAGAGTAGTAAGGAGATCGGACATTTAAAACAACTACATTTATCTTGCAAACAAATTTTGAATTGCTAAAATCGAATAACTGGTTTAGAATTTACACCGATTTTAATGATTATACTTTCAATAGGTTTCCCCACCCCTACTATCGTTTGTACGCCAATGAGCCCTAAACCAAAATGATAGAGAATTTTCTAGGCTTCCTAACAGTGTTATCAAAAGTATAGGTTAATATATGAGTTTTTGAAAAAAAGACGTTTTTCTTATTTAATTTTTAGTTACGACCTCTAGCGGTGAAATACGGAACTTCAAAATAATTTCCAGAATTTTCTCATGGCCACTTTTATCATAATAAAAAAAATTCCATTGTTGCCAGATGTACAGATCCTGAGATACAGCCGCTTACCTCGCTTATTTGGCCACCCTGTACATAGTATTATTTGTGTTACATGATTTGGTTATCGTAAAATTTATACAATTTAAATTTTGAAATTGATTTATTTAATGAAAGATAATGTATTGATGCAAGACTGAGAACTGATGTTGAGGGCTTCCTCCATTTTGTTGCTTACGTTGTGTAGTCTTCTTTGGATTTCGAATAGTTGACATTCTAGGATGATATGAGGTATGGTGAGTTGTGCGTTACATGCTTGGCACCATGGAGGAGGATCTTTATTTAGTAGGTATTGCTGCGTTCCTCTTGTGTGACCGATTCTAAGTCTTCTCAGAGTTACAAGGTTTTATCAGTGCAAGCTTCGATCTTTGTAGTTGCCAGGTTGTTTTCCATTTGTTTTTTATTTTATTTTTACAGAGGTTACTTATATCATAGTTTGTCATTGCTTCTATATAACGACCATCTGTGATATCTAACTTTGCAGCTACATCCACCTTCTCATTGCCCTCAATGCCAAAGTGGGAGGGAATCCACATCAAGGTCAGGGATTTTTTGGTGTTCAGGATAGCGTTTATGAGGTCAGCGATGTTATTAACAATAGTATTTTCGCTGTGAGGTTTCTGGATGGCTTCAATTGAACTGAGAGAGTCAGAGCATATGATGGTTTGAGATGTTCCATGTTCAGCTATAAACTCTAAAGCTTTTTGGATTGCTACTAACTCAGCTGTGAATATGCTACAATCTGCAGGGAGTTTGAACTTTTTCACTGCATTTACTGAGAGAAGCGCACATCCTGTTCCTTCGGAAGACGTCGAGGCATCTGTGAAGACAATATCTTTGTTCTGGTAGTTGGATATGAGGTTAATAAAATGTTTTTTAATAATTTCAGGATGAGTTTAATTTTTTTTAAAGGTTTTTAGAGAAGTGTCGATGATTGGTCTCTTCATAGTCCACGGTGGGGAAATAGTTTTCCTGTAGGGAATGCTCTTGGGGAAAGTAGTTTCCAATATTTTGTGGTTGAGTAGATGATATAGTGGTGGCCTCAGGTTTGGTTGGTTTACATAAATTCGACTGTAACTTGAGTTGTATGTATCTACAAACACTGAGTGAATTTGTGCAGGAAGCTTCAATGAAATGTTGATGAAAATAATAGGTTTGCCTTAAATGGTATTTGTGGAAAAGTTATTCATCTGGTTCAGTGGAATTTTACGATGGATTGGGTTCTTTGATTCAATAATTGTGTAGTTCATAGTAAAAATTGTCCTTAACGCAAAAGTTCGACAATTTAATGAAATGAAACTCCAGAAAATAGTATATTGTGTATCAAGTCTGTGAAGTAGACTTCTTTACACAAGCGTGGAGCAGCCACGTGAGTGTAGAAGTATTCACGCAAGTGTTGCACACTATACTTTTTCTACGACCGTAAGAATAAGCAAATTTAAAGGACAAAAATTGATTGAAATGAATTATTTAGTTCTTTACCAGATCTGACAAGTATGTTAATATAACATTTTCCGAAAACGAATCAATATTTTACTCTGTGCGCCATAGCATAAATTTTTGATACGTGTTCTCATAAATATGCATGCAGAGACATAACACATAACAAAAACGCAAATGAGTTTGACATTTTGAACGTCATACAAATTTATTTTTAAAGCACAGCCATCTGTGAATTTTTCGTCTTTGAGTAATAGTTATTTAATAAACTAGTTTATTAATGACAGCGATTAATGGTTGAGATATTTTAACGCGCGAGTGGAGCGAGCGCGTTAATAGTTCGGGACCATTAATCGCTACATTAATAAACGAGTTTATTACAAGATTTTTCCATCGACCTCATCATGAATTGAGTATAAATTCTTGGTTGAAATAAATTTTTATTTTGCATAAAAGATACATTAGACACAATATAAATTTGTATGTTCATTTCGATATATTCATATTTATGCTCCCGATGGAACAATTTGAGAAATTCATAGATGGAATATTAGACATGTGGCATTCTGAATAGTTCACATTACCTGCAATATCCGATGAGGAATATGTAGAACTGGTGGAAGCTGAAGTGTTAATGACTTTCGAACGATTATTGCATCAAAATTTTTCCGCAGTTTCTACTTTATTTTGTATAGAGTTTAAATTTTCGATTTGAATTATAAATTCCTTTTCTCTGTGGAATAACATTACAGACACAGAATAATTCCACTATTCCGTGCTGAATACTTCTGTGTTTGGTTGCCCATGACAATCATACATTAAAATAGGAGAAATTGTACATTAAAATAGGTCATTAATGATCAATTTCGTGTGCGTTAAAGTAAACTTTTATTGAAAGGTCGACGGAAAAAGTGTATTAATTCTTATGGCAACGATGAGTAAAATAAATCCTATAAAAATAGCATTGCACTCATTTTTATCGATGTGTAAAGTTGCATTTCAGAAATAGGAGTGGAAAAAATATTTTGTTAACACTATTCCAGTCAAATAATTTAAGCTAGTTGTGTATACATATTAACAAATTTTCACAGAACAGAAGTGACTAAAAGTTTTTTTTTAATAGTATTTTGAAAAAATAATATTTTATCATTCAAATCATTGAGCTATAGTTCAAATTACATGAGTATAAAGTTTACTTAGGTTGTGAGTCAATTTATTTCTACGGTGATGAATTTAAACATATTGTTTTAAATTTATCTTCCATTTCCAGCTTTTGGAATTGCCTCATTTCCAGGACATCATAAAAATTAAAACTATTGGTTCAACTTATATGGCTGCCAGTGGACTGAACCCATCGAAACAGGTTAAGGTATGTTAAAAAAAAATTATTTTAGTCTTTGAATTGATTCAATAATAATATTTGCTATTTTAGTATTGTTAAAATTAAATGAACGGTATAGGTGAATAATTTATTACACGAAAATCATATTTACATAATTGAAACAATTCAATTCCACTTTATATTGAAAAATATGAGTTGTTTTCATAAGGGCATCTGATTTTTTCAAAAAAATCGGGAAAACAGGTTGCTGAATAATATTTTAACAAAAATCATGAGTGCTAGTGGCAACAAAAATCCGAGTCGAAGACGAGGATTTTTGCACCTGCACGAATGCATTTTGTTAAAAATATTTTACTTTGCATTGTGTTTTTTCGATTTTTTTCACAGGAAAAATTAGACGCCATTGTTATCAAAGGTATTGTAATTTTTAGTGGCAAGAACTGTCAATTTTAGACGCGGGTAAACTTGAAAAACTGCTGGCAGGTGCTGTCATATATTTTTTTCAACTAGAAACCATTTGTAATTCAAAATTGCGCGTTTGTGATTGGTGGAAATTAAGACGAGGAAAATAGTCGAGTGAATTAAATACCAGCGGATATAATTTTGTTCTAATACACATTTCTTAATTTTCGATGTTAGTGGTTTTGAATGAATGAACTCAATCAAGTTAGTTCTCGAAATTTCTTTTTTACATAATTAAATATTTTCTATAGGGGCCTCGGTAGCCGAGCGGTAGAGTGTATCATTTGTAAACCGAGGATTGTGGGTTCGAGTCCCACCTTGCTCTTGGGTGTTGTGTATGTCCAATGAAATTTAGAGGTAAAAAACTAACTTTTCACAGGTTGAAATAAAAATCTATTGAGTAAACGCGTTTCGTCATAACATTGACTTCATCTCGTACTAAACTATGGTATTACAAAACAATCTATTTATACGAAAATTGAATATAACAGAGGGGTTCCTAGAGAAACTAAATAACAATAAGCAATTCATTCTGAGCTATTAGTAGGTACCTACATTGAACAGATTAAGGAGAGGATAAGGGTTTACTTCAATCTGGTCGTTAAGTAAATTACCGGAAATTTTATATTTATTCATGTATAGGGATTCCCAACAGTTGGTTTTATGGAGACTATTTTCAAATTGTAATATATTATAATTGTGATTAAAGGTATGGTTTTCTTGAATAAGATGACACGCATAATTAGAATCAGTTTTCTGCTTAATATAGCTACGTTGGTGTTCGTGTATTCGAGTTTTGAAATTTCTAATTGTACGTCCTATATAGAATTTTTCACAATCGTTACAGTCGAGTTTATAAACACCAGTACGTTCATCTCTATGAATTTTTGATTTGTTGTTTTTAATCAATTTTCCAATGCTATTATTGGTTTTATATGAAATTTTGAAATTTTGATTTTGAAAAAACAATTTCAGGTTTTCGGAAGTTTTGCCCAAGTATGTTAAACTGCTAAATACTCTACTTTTTTCGGATATAAGTGGGTAAATTTCTGAAATTGCTATTTTGTATTTTTTCCTCTGAATGAGGCTGTCAATCATATTAGGTGAATAACCATTATTTACTGCCATTTGTTTAATTATATGCAATTCCTTCCGAAAAGTAACTTGGGACAACGGAATTTTGAAAAGTCTATGAATCATACTATGATAAGCCGCTAATTTATGTGAAAAAGGGTGTAGTGATGTGTTATGAATTGTAATATCTGTATGAGATGGTTTATGAAAAATTGAAAATTCGTGTTTGTTGCTTTTTCTGGTAATAGTTAAATCTAAGTAATTAATAGAATTATTTATTTCAGTTTCTAGAAAAAATTTAATACGAGGCTGTATGGAATTAATATAAGAAATGAAATTATTTAATTTTCACCAAGTAAATGCCAATTCCATTCAAAATTTAGAGGTTCTAAATATTGTTAAACTGTTGGGTAATGACTCAGTTTCAAGCCCATTGGCCATTCGGAACCGGCGAAAAACTGCAGTAAAATTCAACTTCCTACACTAAAGTAAATCTTGTTGATGTTAGAAGATACCTGTTTTCATCCATCTTCGTTCAATACTATGAGATCAAAGGAAAGAACAGTTCTCTTGTGCTGATTTGATCCTCGCGAACTGGAGATTTCAGGAGAAAAAACGCCCTCGCTTACTGTTTTGACCCAGGTTTATCCTTCAACATGAATGGAGATGGAATTCCTTTGAATGTCAAAGGGATAAGTTATTATTCTATTCCTTGAAAAATATTTACCGATATTTCAAGTTTGAGAAAGAATTTCGAACATTTGTATATTTGATTCAATACTTATGAAACAACCCCTGTTATTTTGAATTGATCGTTACTCGGTTGAAATACATAACAGTATTATTAGAAAAACACGTGTTTGATTTTAACGATTATAATAATTGAATATATGACGCAGTGTTCCACCACGACGTGGCTTCATGAGGTGGAACTGAATACTAAAATTTTTGAATCTCAGTTTACATTTTTTGAAGAAAAATTAATACAACTAGAAATTAAGAAGTGAATGGAGCACATATTATTTTGTTCTAATATATAATATTCAATTTTCGATGTTAGTGATTCGAAAGTATCAACTTAATCAAGTTGGTGTTCGAAAACTGCTATTAAATTTCAATTTGAGTAGGTTTTCCTTAGAAAAACTACATCGAATATTGAAAAACTCTATCGCAGCGAGCTGCATTAGAAAAGCAGGTTTTCAAAACGTATCCAGTTTATAAAATTAATTCATTCAATTATGATTTTTGTTCAAAATCCAAAAACCAAAAATTGCGCCCTATATCGTGTAAACAATATTTATTTCCTCCTCCGGGGGGCCATCCCCAACCAATTTATATCGAAATAAATATCATCCAAGATATCATACGAAACTACCTACAAAGTGTCAACCCTATGGTCTCACAATTGCGACTTCTATCGTGTAAACAAGATTTATTTCCTCTCCTGGGGGGTCAACCCTCTAAGCAATTCGTACCAAAATCAATCCTATCCAATGTATCATGCGAAACTACCTTCTCACAAACTTTCAATCATATCGCTCCAAAATACCCCTTTATCATGTAAACATGATTTATTTCTTCCCCTAGGGGGTCAACCCCCAAACAATTTGAACCAAAACTAATTCCATCCAAGATAACTGTCGAAAATACCTACTTACAATCTTTCAACCCTATTACTCCAAAATTGCGACCTTTATCGTGTAAACAAGATTTATTTTCTCCCCCAAGGGGTCAACCTCCCAACCAATTCGATCCAAAAAAAATCCCATTGAAAATATCATACAAAACTACCTAGATAATAACTTTCAACCCTATTGCTACAAAATTGCGGCTTCTGAGGTATAAACAGTATTTATTTTGCCCCAGGGGGGGTCAATCCCCTAACCAATTCGAAACAAGACTAATCCCATTCCAAATATCATACGAAACTATCTATTTACCCTATTGCTAAAAAATTGCGGCTTCTGTCGTGTAAACAAGACTTTTTCCCCCCGCAGGGGGGTCAACCATTCAACCAATTCGAACCAAAACCAATTCAATCCGAAATATCATACGGTACTACCTTTTTACAAACTTGTAACCTTATTGCTTCAAAATTGCGGCATTTGTCGTGTAAACAACGCTAAAATACATAAACTTATACATACATACCTACATATATACTACTAGTATATATATATATATATATATATATATATATATATATATATATATATATATATATATATATATATATATATATATATATATATTTATAAATAAACAACTTCTTTATTACCTATCTTCATCCAGTATATCAATTCATGAATTTATTGGCTGTTATAGGTGTGTATTGACATTGAAATAAAAAACAAAGTAGTTTGGACGTTTCGGAGGTCTTTCCTCCTTCTTCAGCATTAAAAGAGTATATACATTGTCTGTAATAAAATAAACAAGTAGTACAAATTTTCTTCACAAATAACTGTCTATAAATACCTTTTTTTCACGTCTTTTGACTTTTCTCGGTCGTGTGTCAATGTCAGTGTTGTCTTTGTTACTGTCGTGTCACTGAATATGTTGTTTTTCTTCTTATGTGTTTGGTCTCGTTAATATTGGTAGATATGTGTGACTTTGTTGTTTTACGTCCTGTCTGTCATTTACTGTCTTATCTAAGTTCCATTGTATATATAACATTTCCTAGAATTCTCTTTGTTTTTGTTTGGGTTCTATTCTCAAAATTTTAGCTTCTTCGTAGTTAAAAGTGTGCTTCGTTGCTGTCTGATGTTTGTTAAGTGCCGTTGTCGCGTTTTTGGTATATCTATGTGCATTTAATCTGTCCTGTAGTCGTTGTGATGTCTGTCCTATGTATTCTTTGTTGCAGTCCTTACATGGTATGCTGTATAGTATACAACATTAGATTTTTTCGATTTCGTGGTTGCTGTTTTCAGTTTATTGTAAGTTCCTTTTACTTGATTTATCGGTTTATGTATGACCTGCATATTATATGGAGCTATTATATTTCCTATTTGATGTGATACTTTATTTGTAAACGGTATGGAAATCCGTAGTTTATGTTCTTGTGTTTCTTGTTGTCTTGTTCTTGTGTTATATATTTTATCAACTCGTTGCTTTATTAAGTCTTCTACCATTGTTCTGGGGAAATTGTTTTTATGTAGTATAGTTTTTAATTTAGTTATTATATGTGGCCTAAGTGATGGTGATGTTAACTTCAGTGCCCGATCTATATATATGAAGTTAACATCACCATCACTTAGGCCACATATAATAACTAAATTAAAAACTATACTTAGATAACACAGTAAATGACAGACAGGACGTAAAACAACTGAGTCACACATATCTACCAATATTAACGAGACCAAACACATAGGAAGAAAAAGAACATATTCAGTGACACGACAGTAACAAAGACAACACTGACATTGACACACGACCGAGAAAAGTCAAAAGACGTGAAAACTACAGTTTGTCTTGAATGAAAATCATTTTAATACGTATTTATAGACAGTTATTTGTGAAGAAAATTTGTACTACTTGTTCATTTTATTACAGACAATATATATACTCTTTTAATGCTGAAGAAGGAGGAAAGACCTCCGAAACGTCCAAACTACTTTGTTTTTCATTTCAATGTCAATACACACCTATAACAGCCAATAAATTCATGAATTGATATATATATATATATATATATATATATATATATACATATATATATATATATATATATAAATATCTATAAATATATATATATATATAAATATATATATAGATATATAAATAAATAAATATATATATATATATATATATATATATATATATATATATATATAAATATATATATATATATATATATATATATATATATATATATATATATATATATATATATATATATATATATATATATATATATATATATATATATATATATATATATATATTGGTGCCAAGCATAATAAAAAGTCTGAAACGAAAAACTATCTAGATACAACTTTGCTAATCGCACCCATTTTAATAAGCAGGGTTTCAAAGTGAAAACCTGCTAATAAATCTAGAAGGGAGGAATAATTCAAATCTTTTTGTTTATTGAAAAAGTAATTAGAATTCATATAACGCTCAATTTCTAGATCCTCTTGGAGTTTCAATCCTCTTTGTGAGATATAAAAATCAGTATTGATTTGATAATGTTTAACTAATTAATGTTTAGAATAACAGTATATTTCTTATTGTTCTCTCGAGTATCAAAATTTATATAAAATGAGAAACCATTTTAGAACTTAGTTCTAATCAGATGAAACGTCGCTGCTTTTATTCTACTTACAATCTTAAAATTGATTTTCACTCGATCATTTGCGATTATATATTGAATAACTTTGTATGTTCTAATAATGAAAATATTAGCTGAATCATAAAATCATTCCTGCTGAAAAATTTAATTATTACATTTGGAATAAATTATCAAACAAATAGTATTCATGTTTCTGGAATATGCATTGAAAAATTGACTCAAAAATTGATTTTCATTGATCTAGAATCAATTAAATACGACTTGATCTTAATTAATTAAATTACTGAAAACAATTGAATTTCAAACTCAAACTATTTTATCTTAATGTTGCATAGAACCCTTCGTTATAACAGGAATTAAAAAAAAGTCTGTAGAAGATCAAATGAAAATTAGTAGGTACGTCTAATTAAATTAGAGATAAGTAGGCAGAGGGCCCACTTCAAAGGAACAGGTGGATTAATTCGCTGTCAGGTTCAACTACCTAGATAAAAATACGTTAAGGCAATATGGGGGTTTCCTTAAATTAGGTATATTTGAGTTTTCATGTTTCTCATTGTGATAACTGACCGAACCGATAGCTGGGTTCGTATCGCGGAGTCAATAAGCATGTTATGAGTTTCTCTGTAGTTTTTTCATGGCGTACCTAGGTTACCACCTGCAAACTCGCAAAAGCTTATGCTGGGCTAGTATTCATCTTATGAACCCCATTACAACTACTCTCTTCTATATATTCTTTAGTCTCACTCAATTTCAATACCATGTAAGTTAGCGGAGTATTTACGCTTGCTGACTAGCATTAGGGAGGTCCCAGGTTCAAACTCTGAGGTTGACTGGTCTACAATGAGGTTTTCTCATCGTATTCCTCAAAGCGTACCTAGGTATTTCACTGCTTCAAACTTACTGAAGCTCAACACGATTTAGTTAGAGAGTGTTTACGCTAGCTGACTACCATTCGAGAGGACCCGGGTTCACACTCTGGGGTCGACTGGTCTACCATGGGTTTTTTTTAGAGGTTTTTTCAAGGTGTAGGTAGATCACTACTTCAAAATATGGGCGAATTCTGGGCCAGTATTCATCCTCTGAACCCTACCTCACCATCTCTTTTCCGCCAATTATTCTATCTCGTCCATCCTTAACGGTCGATGTGCTGATTCCTTTCATTCGTGGAGTATTGCTGAAAACTCCCGTTGCAACTGCGGTGCTGAGAGACAAACCATCCGCCATATTGTATCAGAATGTCCCAATCATGCCTACCAATGGACACCTTAATGACTTCGTGGAGTGTACACCAGATGCTATTGGATGGTTAAGCAGTTTAAAAATTGAAATATAGTCATATATGTTATAAATTGTCTGTTCAAACAATGTATATTGTTGTGTGCCACATACAAATTACATGTCGTGTTGTCAAACCCATACGCTTATATGTATATAATGCACATGTACATAGAAGTGTATCCTCTGATTCGGCTGCAAGATTTTTCCATTTCCTTCCTTTCCATCCTCAATGCTTTTCTACATACAAATGTATTCTATATTCCGGCTAAAAGAGATTCTCCTTATAACTTCAGCAGCCCACCTCCTTTTTTGGTTTTGCTGTGATAATACACAATAACTGAGGATCATAGACATTAACACACTAAGAGCCCATTCAGACTAGGATACTGTATCCGAGATACTGTATGCGAGATACAGAATTTAGGCCAGATACAGTCAAGATACTTTTGCTAGAATATAGTTTTGTAAATAAATTTCATCAGTACAATATCAGTGCTGTACGGTGCTTTTTATGAAATGGACATTGAAGAGTGCGCTATGCTGTGGTATATTATATTTCTGGGCCCTAACTACAGTGTACCATGTATAATTTATTTCCGTAACTTACAATTTACTTGAAAGTTTGCGAACAGTTACTAGATAGTAGAGCACTGATTAATACAAATTAAACATCAATTAGCTTATTCAAAGGGTTTTCACTGTAATCCTTAAAAACTTAAAAGCAATATAAATTAACGAATAAACTCATTATTCATCGCTAATAAACAATATTATTGAAATATTTCTTTTAATTTTTGTTATCCATTTTGAGATGATTATTGTAAAAATCAGTAAGCTTTCGACAAATAATCGTCTTGTTTCGAGAATTTTTGATAATATAATAATTTGATTTATTTAGCGAATGAATTTATGCATTCCTTTTTGAATGCACTGTATAATTACTTTTATAAATATACCTACCATATTCATTTTGTTGAACAATTGTCATTTCTTCAAAATTTTCACACATCTGTTTGGTAATTTCCACCCAACATTTTTGTTTTATATTTCTGTCGAAATGATTCTCATTACTTGTATCCCATATACAAGAATTCGGTTCTACCAAACTTATAAATTTCTCGTTATCAAAAACTTTATTCTCCATGGTACAATCGAAAAACCGTTCTATTCCACTTCACTTCTACTAATAAATAATAAAAATATTGTACACCTATGCTATTGTGCTTTTTGAATCGCAAAAGTATGCAAGTCTGAACAGGTCCATAAGCCACAATGATAATTCGGTATCCCGGATTCGGATACTGTCGCCGGCGGCTGAATGAGCGAGATTCAGAAATTTAGTATCGCGATACGGTATGCTGTGCTGAATGCAGTGTGAAAACGTACATATAAACGCATGTATTTTCTGTATCTGGGATACGCGTATCTCGGATACAGTATCGAAGTCTGAAAGGGCTCTAAGGAGTTTCAATAGCATGATTTTAACGACAAATATAAATTTTTCCGAAGTAATTTGAAATAGAATTTTCAGTTGGAACTTTCTATTTTCAGAGGAAATTAAAGCAACATCCACTATTTTGAGCTCGTAAGAATTGGCTGCAAATCCGCTTTAAGGTTCAGTTGAACAATAAATTAACATTTCGGCCCCATTAAGTCTGATGTTTCCGTAAGAATACATAAAAGATTTCGAAAGAAAATCAAGAGAGAGGTTTCGCAGTTTCACACAGACGAACAAGTCGGAGTTCACAATGTTAGAAAGTCTGCTTCTGGTTTTTATGTTTCTGTCCTAATCACTGCACAGTTTTTGCCCTATAAAAGTAACGTAATTTGCCTCGTGTATCTTTTTAATCTTTTCTTGTTCTAGTCTTCGAGGAAATTGCTATTTTTGCGACTGTAAGTTTGAGATCGTTACCAGTCCATAAAGGTAGATACTTCGAAAGAACGTTGTAGGTTTCTAGATTATTTTCCGAATTAATATTGGAAGAGAAACAAAATAATCATTACATTTTCAGTTATTCCATACAAAATACTCACTCCTTCTCTCACTAGGGACCTATAAATAGTTGATGGAATCCGTCGTTACTACGTGATGATTTAACATGATGAAAAAAAACGAAACTTGAATTTACTACGTTTATTATCACAAAAATACTTTGAAAAAATATAACACTGCAATTGCAATTTCGGTCACTCATTATCGGGCAGATTGAGTTGAGAACTGAATACATAAATACAGATTTGCGCTAACGGGTGGGAAAGAGTTTATAGGTTGATTTGTCCTGTATGTAAAGCAGTGTATATAGGTCATATATATATAAAGAACATCAACAATCTTTTTTGAAAAATAAAACGGATTCAACGTTTTAAAATCATTGCCGTGAAAACCAGCACCCGTTTCCACAAATAGATAACTTTCAAATTATGCACAAATTACCGAAAGGAACCAAACTTACTTACTGAGAATCATTAGAAATTTTTAAACTCAATCATAATGCAAAAGATATCTTGTTGAACGACCAGATTGACTTGATATATTCTCCTTTATTTAATGTATTCAAACAATAATGATTTTTCTAAGAACATTTCATTGTACCAATTTGGGAAATCCACTTCTATCAGCCCTTCTTGAAATGTGTTCCTCTTGTCTATTTAGGTACCTGCAATAATTATTTTCCACCCGTAAGCGCAAATCTGTAATTATGTATTCAGTTCTCAACTCTAACTGCCCGATGATGGTTTAGTGACCGAAATTGCTATCGCAGTGTGTTTTTCAAAGTATTTTTGTGATAATAAACGTAGTAAATTCAAGTTTTGTTTTAGTTCGCCCTTAAATAGTTTAACGCTTGTCGCGGTCAATGAGCTCGTAAATATTATAGATCAACCAATAAATTGAATATTTGAACCACTGAACCTCATAAACATACACTAATGTCCATACCTAACCCAGGATTCGAACCCAGCACGCCTCTACAAGATGTGTTTTACAAAAATACATTTACTCAACGAATCTAAATTCTGTTTTATATAATCATATCAGATCGTCTTGTGACACGCATTGATATCTTTCTATCAAAATACTGTTCCGTGAATTTAAGTCATAAAATATATTCTGTCAAAGTTTCATAACTTCAGATATATTGAATATTTAGTATTATGTTGATGAGGTAGTTTTCTGGAACTACTCTGGAATTTTTAAAAAAAGCGTGGGTAGTATCTCCCTTCCTTAGGTCGTATTTTCGCATAATTTTTCTTTATAACCCCGAGGCGAAGCTAAAGGGGTTATAGTCCCACGACAAAAAGTTTGGATCTGGTCCGATTTTGAAAATTCCAACGGATATCGATAAAACACATGATTTCATAAGAGAATTTTTTTTCTCCATTTTTCCCCACGAAGAATAAAAAAATATAGCGTTTTTTAGATAGGAATTACGACATGCACATGCGCCGAGGGGTTTTATCATTCCTAGTGCTACACAGTAGGATGTCCGGATTTTTTTTATTTTACACTTTTTACAAGTCAACTTAGAGTAGCTGTAGATGAAAGCAAAAATTTCAGAAAGTTTCACCTTGAAATGACAGCTGTTAAGGAAAATAGTTAAAATCATCAAAGAGAACTCAATTCAATCCACGTACAAAATTTCAAGTCTCCAACCCGATCTGAAGGAGCTGTAGATATGCAAAATCTGAAGAGTCACAAAAAATAAGAAACTTCTTCAACAAATTTGCAGCGGATAGAGGAAAAATATATACAAAAACTCAATCCACTTACAAATTATCATCTCTTACCTTAAAAATGAGTATATTCATATATAGCAAAAGTCTGTTATTTTCGGGGGAAATAAGACTAAAAACACGAAATTCCATTGAATCTTGATATAACTCTCAAGCTTCTTGAAGTTTTAAGGCACACAAGTTACAATTTAATTGCTCAAGTTATACTCGCAAAAAATTTTAAATTTCGAACGCGGCATTCTGCACAGAATAGGAAAATATCCAAAAAGTGCTGTATGATGTGAAATATAGGTACGAATTTTTGCTGATTTAATATGACCCATTTTATCAGGCAGAAGATCCCATCACAGTCCGTTGGGCCCATCTGGCTCTTCTTGTAGAGTTTGCCCTCGAGCTAAAAAAGGCCCTACAAAGCATCAACGAGCAGAGTTTCAACCATTTCGTCCTCAAATTGGGCATAAATCACGGCCCCATCACCGCTGGAGTTATAGGAGCCAGAAAACCCCATTACGACATCTGGGGTAATACTGTCAACGTAGCCTCTAGGATGGAAAGCACTGGAAAAGCGGGATGCATACAGGTATGATTAATGTGATATTTTCCTCGTTTTTATAATATATATATAGGGAGGAAAGCTGGTCATCTTTGAAAATGATTTAGGAAAAGAGTTCATCCAGAAATAAGAAATTTTCAACTGCCAAAATTCAGTAGACAAATATTTTAGAAATGGGCGAATAATAATAAAATGAATTATTTTAATAAGTTTAATTTATGGACAACCTGAATTTGAAAAAAAGGTGTCAAGCTGTTATTCTAGAAATATCATTCGATTATTTAAATCCCTAATGTGACTCTCAGAACATTTATATGCTTATACAGACGTATATATATATATATATATATATATATATATATATATATATATATATATATATATATATATATATATATATATATATATATATATATATATATATATATATATATAACTGTATATATATATATATATATATATATATATATATATATACACACAAAGGTTTGAAGACAGTCTTGACCGTAATAAAATACAGGAAAAAGTATATTGGAATTCTCGGTCCAGGAATCAGTGATACACTTTTATATCATCCAAGCTTTCGGTAATTTTTTATTACCTTTCTCAAGGATGTATAATGTAAAAATATTACAATCAATGAAACAAAAGACCAAAGAAACCAACACAACTCACATACAACGTGGTTTTTTCCCTTTCGGAGGTCTAATAGCAAATTACTTATGATTGAAATTTAGTGAAAACAAATAAACCACAAATACAAAAGAATTCTCACATAAAATTTTAAAATCATAAAACATCCTTAAAAAATCAACAGCCGACAATTCATCAAATTATAAAAACATTAATGATATGTCAATGTCAATTGTCAATGGAAAATCAAAATGTCAGTGTTCGTTCCACAGAATTTCATATCTATTATTATCCTATTCTTCTGTGAAGTTACTAAGCTCAGATGTCCGCTCTCGGGATGATGGAGAAGGCCTCTTAGAAAGTTCTATTAAGTAGGAGTATATGTTATTAAGATTACCAGTATCTTGTTTCGTATTCATTACATTTTCAGCTGAAGATATAGCCACCATTTCCAGAAAAAATCTCTTATTATACTGCGCTTCTTTGTATAGTAATTTTATGTCAGAATAGTTGATTACATGATCATTTTTGTTGACATGCAAAGCCAATGCACAAGTTCCTACATTTCTTTTAGCATCACTCTTATGAGCGGATGAATATCCGCATCTGAGCTTAGTAACTTCACAGAAGAATAGGATAATAATAGATATGAAATTCTGTGGAACGAACACTGACATTTTGATTTTCCATTGACAATTGACATTGACATATCATTAATGTTTTTATAATTTGATGAATTGTCGGCTGTTGATTTTCTTGAAGGATGTTTTATGATTTTAAAATTTTATGTGAGAATTCTTTTGTATTTGTGGTTTATTTGTTTTTACTAAATTTCAATCATAAGTAATTTGCTATTAGACCTCCGAAAGGGAAAAAACCACGTTGTATGTGAGTAGTGTTGGTTTCTTTGGTCTTTTGTTTCATTGATTGTAATATTTTTACATTATAGATCCTTGAGAAAGGTAATAAAAAATTACCGAAAGCTTGGATGATATAAAAGTGTATCACTGATTCCTGGACCGAGAATTCCAATATACTTTTTCCTGTATATATATATATATATATATATATATATATATATATATATATATATATATATTTATAATATAAATAATATTTTCAGTTGGAAGTAATACTAGACCTATTTGATGAAAGTGGAGTTTATAATAGGTATACATTGCTTCGAAAATATAACTTTTTGTATAGTCCTCATAGAGATATATGTAATGAAAAGAATAAAAGAACATAACAAATTTATTTTAATTATTAAAAATATCAACAACCCAGACCGCCTTGGAAACCAATTACGCTAAGATCGAAAATGCAGAATCTCGTCGCGATAATACAGACTTTCTTAAATGAAATGTCTACTCTGAAGAGTTTTTCTTGTTCACTTCATGAAGTATATTGAATTGACCATGGTCAACTCATTTATTTTCCATGATTTGATTTGGAATACATCGAATTTCGCGACAAGTATTCATGAGAGCGCTCCGGGTTGTTATCCAGATAGTAGTAGATTTGTATTGAAGAACAATTAGAGATTTGTTAATTCACTCCGAATCAAGTAAGCTGCACTGATGAGATCTAATAAGACCTAAACAGCTGTGTGCAGATTTTCAGAGGAGTGACTTGATGATTTCTATAATTCACTGTTGGATTATGAATGTAAAATTCTTCGTCGGGGAATACATATAACCATCAGCTCCATTGGAAAGTTGTTTGTTAATTTTTTCAATTATTGAAGAATTTTCCTTGTTCAATTTATGTAATATATTAAATTGACCATGGCCAATTTGTATAATAATGATAATAATAATAACAATCTTTATTTTGAAGCATGTAAAGCACATCTACAACATTTAATGCTACACATACAACTAAACAGTGTCAAACAAAAAAACTTTCCCACCCCTACTGAGCATGAAACAATCATCAATTCAAATACTCTAGCAGGGAGTAGGGTTCTAATTTAATGAGCATATCTTTTATTTTCTTTTTGAATAAATTAAAGTTGGTAATTTTCTTGATTTCATCCGGTAACTTATTATATACTTTTATACACATATAAGAAGGATGTTTTTCAGTTAAGGTCAATCTATGCTCAGGATAATTAAAATTTATAGTTCTTGTCTCATACATGTCTGTCATATGTATAGCAAAGCTAGGTTTGTTTTTAAAGAAAAATATTAGGCATTCATACAAGTAAATATCATAGACTGTCAAGATACCATTTTTTTCAAATACTCCTCTACATGAATCAAGAACTTTCAATTTTGATATTAATCTTAAAATTCTCTTTTGTATAACAAACAATCTTTGCACCTCTGAACTAGAATGATATATGATCCCATATCTTAAAACCGACTCAAAGTTTGCATGATATACCATCTTCAAACTTTTATTATTCAAATAATTTGACAATAAACGAATACCATATCCAACCTGACAGAGCTTACGAGATAAATAATCAATATGACTAGTCCACTTTAAGTATTGGTCTATGTAAACCCCTAAGAATTTTGTTGACTCTTCAAGTTTTATACTTATTCCATCAATTTCAACATTATTTTCTTTATTTTTAACAGATCTTTGAGTACTAAATAAAATCACTTTAGTCTTTTCATTATTAATGATTAATCTATTAGCAGTAAACCATGATTTCAACTGTCTGAAAGCCATATCCGCTTTAATCTCCAGTAATTCAAACTCCTTATCTCCCAGAATGATATTAGTGTCATCTGCAAAACATGTTATCGCATCGAAATAATCTCTGTCCAATGTACATAGATCATTAATGGAAACAATGAATAAAACAGGACCTAGAAACACTTCCCTGTGGTATACCAAATTTGATTCCGCAAATTTTAGATTTATAATTTCTTCCATTATTAGTGATGCAAACACTTTGTTGACGACTTGGAAGATATGAATCAATCCAGCCTTTTGTACTATACCTCTCAAACCTATCACTTCTAATTTTACTGACAAAAAATTGTCTAAAAGGCAATCATAATAAGCACTTATTAAATCTAAAAATATTCCTAATCCCTAATTTATCTTCCTCAAGTATTTTGATAATTACTTCAGTAAATTGATGTAGTGCTGACTGGGTTGATCTACCTTCCAAGTAACCATGTTGAGAAACTATTGAAAAAACTACATTCCTTCAAAACAAGAGTAACCTATTACAAAAGCATGTTCAAATATCTTTGAATAACTCGATAACATACTTATCGGCCTATAACTACCCATTGAAGTCACATCGCCTTTCTTATATAAAGGTTTGATTAAAGCAAACTTTAACCTATTGGAAAAAATTCCATATTTAAAGGAAATTATTTAAATATGCGATAACACATGTTTAATTTCATCAGTGCATAACTTTATAACACTGATTGGCACACCATCGACGCCGCTGGAAAATTTATTTTTAATTTTGGAAATTATTTTTAATATTTCCTCCGGATCAGTTGGTTTCAAAGATAACGATTGATGGTTATATTGGTTCCCTATACAAGAAAGGTACATCGTCCTAGATCATCCAACATTTTAGGTATATTTTCCAAAAGAAA
>JARQZK010000197.1:32500-95348 GCA_030704885.1 Cynegetis impunctata | reverse complement strand
TAATTTCTTTGTTGTTTTTTTCGAACATTACGTAGGTAAAGGTTTCTGTGGTTTCCCTTGCCATCTAATGATAACAATTTTGAATGTTGATATTAGACTGAATAGCACGTAATACATAACAAAGAACAACCACATTCGGAAAAAAATTATATCAATCCAAAGTAAGTCTTTGTCTATTTCAAATTTTTTTCAAATCAATAAATGTCAAAGAAATTTCACTTTTTCAAAATTTTGAAAAACTACGAATGTCGTAGTGTCAACTTTTCAATAAAATCGAGTTTTTTTAAGATTCAACCAGCCTGTTATTGCTAATAATTATCAAGAGATATTATATATATATAATATATATATATATATATATATATATATATATATATATATATATATATATATATATTTATACATATATATATATATATATACAAATTAAAATTTATTGGAATGAAAAAAGGACCTTATATTTTATCATTAGACGAAAAAACCATCGAAACCAAAACTTCAAACAACAACGCCATACGTCTAAAAAGGAAAAAAAATTTCTCCAACATTAGTTTATATTTTTTAGTATGAGTATATGTATATACTATTACTCAGTTTTAAATAGAATAAGTTCGAGAAAGTCCTGAGAACTTATTGACTGTGATGTAATACTATAATGCCTTAAGCTTACAAGGCTAAACATTAGAAAGTGTCAGGTTCAGTGGAGTTGAACCAATTGAAGGTTGGATGTCGGTACATGATATAAACCTATTCAATAACACTATAAAGAATGAACTAAACACACATAAGATGTTTTACTCAATATGACAGTAGCAAAAGTTTTTTCCAACTTTTCCAGAGACAAAACGGAACTATACTTTCAATACGGTGTTATTCTACTATTTCTAGCGGGGTTGCTAAGGACCAAGGATGATGTGGTCCTAAGTTTCTTCGACACAATAACCAAATCGCAAACAAAGGACCCCGCACGGGAACCCATATAAAATGGTTCTCGTTGGAATTTCTCAATTTTTTTATATGTTTTTATATCCTTTGTTATCACCAACATGTGAAAGTTTTAAACAGTTTCTATGTCTAGTTTCGATTTTATGAATTTTTGAAATGATGCGATTAAGCCAATTTCGATAATTGTTTAAAAGAATTTTTCCATGTGCAATTAATTTATTATAATATTTTTGAGAAAAATTATGTAAACAGTTTCCAGAGAATATATATATATTTTATCATTTTTTCAACAATTTCAGATCAGTACCTACAGGGTGGCTCTGAAATAGTCACAGATGTCGGCAATATTTTAATATCATAACATTTTTTGAAATATTTTCTTAAAACTTTTATTGGTATTATATTTAACTCTTTTGAGGAAACATTAGGAATATTCAAGTACTGAAGGTATCTAGTTCATATTATAATATACATATAACGCAGTTATGATGGTAATATTCAAACTATATTTAGATAAAATTGAATATTAGAACGTATATTATTAACATTATCAAAAAACTGTTTATTAACTATGGTGGCCTATTACCTGCATCTAAGATATTATCTAAAAGAAACCTACTGGGATATTTAATATTATTTTGGTGACGTGCATAGCCCAAATACCAAAGGACACTACAAATATGGGAACAGCACCCCACGGTTCTCGATCCACTTTTACAAGTGTAGTAGTACCCCAAGATTATATTGTCATTATCTATTTCTTCATAGTTATTCTCTAAATTGTTGGTATTATATTTAATCCATAACTGATACTTCACTGCATTTGTGAACCTGGAGGATAAACGACATCTCAGTAGCCCTGGTTCTATGATCCTTTGATCAATTTCGAAGACCATTTGCCTCCTTCTTCCTCAAAGCTATCCTGAATATAAGAGGAAGCTAATCCAATTTGGTTAAACTCAAAATGAAAGTTTCACTTAGGTATTCTAAATGCAAATTAGGAAAATCCGGAAAATGATTCAAATTCAAACGTGTCCAATTTATACGAATATGGGCCAAGTAAATCTCTAATACTCGTAGTCGTAGACGATTTACCCTGATGGATTTCTCTCGGATTCTCCTTGCCAAAGCAATGCCTGCATTTCCGTATGTTTATAGTTGGCCTGAATTTGTTGATTAAAAGCTGCAGCAATACGGAAAAAATCTCCTAAATGAGTTACTTGGGACATTGGGATTACTTCTTCTAGCAACTTGAAAATAGTTTTTAGATGTCCATTTCGAATTTCAATAACCCATCTTGTTATCGTGACAAGACGAGATTGGTTTGCATCTTCAGATGACAGCTGATTTTGACCGGGTTGCAGAAAAGCTGGAAGTAGACATGATATTCCCAACTCTTCTAGCACCGGTACTGAATCGCCGGTACCCTCTATCGCAAATTAAAATATCACCCGCTTGAAGCCATTGTTGCAATCCATTGGCATCTCTTTCAAATTCTGCGTGCAACAGTGAGGCATCATTGTTTTTGCCATCTGCAAAATATGTCCCGTGTATATTTAAGATATAGCCATCTGGAGCTGTAACCAGAACCGGCTTCACCAGATGAGTGTGTTTGTGGGTTGAATATGATTGCCTCAAGCTTCTAAAGTTTCTGCTTCTTTGTATGTGGCTGTAAGTACCATCAACATAACATATTGCTCGTGGCATACCTGGTTGTGGATTGTATAATTCATCAGCAAATTCTGTGATGTGATTATTAATGTATTCCTTTCTAGTAATAGCCTGAAGACCGAGGTTTTGCGGGACAAAGCTAGTCATAATCGATCTTCTTGTAGTAACAACTGCATTGCTTGCAGCTTGTCTGCTTGAATAATTGAAAATTACTTTTAAAAATTCATCAGATATACCCTGACGCATTTTACACAAAAAAGTTGAAAGATCCTTCTTTAAAACTGCTCTTACATAATGATCGTTATCTTCAACACCCCCACATGAGGTATACAGTTTTTCAAACTGAACTTTAGTAAGGGAAGAAACACAGGGAAGATCATCGTCAGTGAAGTCATTAACACCTTCAAATCCCTTATTTTGATTATTAATTTTCTGTCGTAAGTTCTGTAAGATTCGTTGTAATTGGGTGCCCTTAGGCTTATGCGATCGATGTACAAATTGCAAACCGGGTAGAAGCTCTGGCAGTAAAAGGCCGTTTTCGTCCAAATGTCGTGAGCAAACACGCACTATTTCCGGAACATAAATATTGCTTTTTATAAAAATGTCAGTAATAAGGTTTGTTGAAACTCGCCCTAAATGATTGTGTCCATTGCAAATTACACCAGACGAATTCGCTGATTGCTTTAAAACATTCAGTTTTAAACATTCCGGATCCTGTTGTACCATTTCAATTTCTTCATTAAGAGATCTTGAAAAATTCAAACAAACTCGAGAATTGTTGTTAAACTCCAACGCAGGGTGGTTTAAGTTTTCTCTTCTTAAAAGAGCTATTTGCCTCTTGTGTTCATTGATTTCATTATTTACCAATCTTACTCCACATAAAGCATTACACACATAACAATTGACAAGATTATTATTATTATTAAATGGCATTTTTTTAATACAAAAGTAGAACTGAATAATAATTAATGATTAGAAATTGCTCAAGCTGAGTTAAAAACTAAACAAAGGTACAATTTGGTTGACAGTTTTTCATGAACAATCGCCATATTTATTGTTGTCGTTGGCAACGCTAAGCCAACCAATACTTTTTTTAGCTTGACTTGTATGTGGAGAAAAATCTAAGAATTCGATTTTCGCTAGTTTTGTAACTGTCATGTTGAGCTGTTTGGCTTACCTATGTAGGTCGGATCAGAATACAATTTTATGGTTTCTATTTAGGTGGATGATGAATAAAGTAGCGTCTTTAATATTTAGATTTTCTCAAAAGTGTTTGATATAATACCAATAAAAGTTTAAGAAATACTGTTATATAAATTAATTTTTGACAAACTTTGTAACTATTTTAGAGTCGCTCTGTAGGGAAAAGAATCATTTCTGATCTGCAATTATTAAAAAAAGAATGAAAAATATATATTTTTCGTGAAATATCTACAGTTGGTCCCAAACTATTATAACAATAATTGTTTCACACTAACAAAGTTTTTAAAGCATTATCACATTTGGCTTAATCGCAACATTTCAAAAATCCATAAAATCGAAACTAGACATAGAAACTGTTTAAAAACTTCTCATTTTATTGATAACAAAGTATATAAAAACATATAAAAAATTGAAGAAATTCTAACGAGAACCATTTTATATGGGTTCCCGTGCGGGGTCAATTTCACTTGTAATCTCCCTACAGCAATAATTTCCGGAAATTTTCTCGAAGTGCGAATTTTTTGAAAATTTTCTTAAAAAATTCGCAATTGAGGAAAATTTCCGGAATATTAATTCATGCTCGCGGGAGATTCGGTGAGAGAATTCTATAACAAAACGTTTTTAAAATAGAAATTAAATTGTTGACATATTTAGGTGATATATTATCTATGTTTATGACAGCTGTCAAGCCAGAGGGAAATTTCCACTTATTAATTTCCCGCTACGCAGGGAAATTTCCGAAGAAATTAGGTTATTGTCATAGCAACATGTCAAAATGCAGGCATATGATTGACTAAACTTAACTGGCCATTGGGAAGTGTCGGAAAAGTATGGCAAGGTGATTTTCGTGAATGGCTACTCGACGATGATTAGCTATGCAAAAATTAGCCAAATTAGGTACAAATGGTTGAATTGTTTTATTTAAATTAATGTATTCGCGTCGGTATAGCGGTCTGTAAGTCACACCCCAGAAGTAGGGCATTAAGCTACCGCCTATTTCTTTTTTTTCGACTATCTGAAAATACAAACATTTTTGTGGAAAAAATCGTTCGACACTCGTTATTTATCCGACGCGTTCGATTAACGCCCACGCGATTGGGCCGCCGGTGCCAGCGCTATGACCATCATTTTACTTTTTGCCTTTACGTAATTAGACCCCTGAAGAACCGCCATACTGGTACAAATGACCTAATATTTTGTGTCACCATCTCCCGGTCTAAAAGGAACGTATTTCAACATAAACTCAATGTACATACTTACCAAACTTTAACTCTCTAACTCAATATGCAGAAGCTGTAGAGTTCACGCGAAGTGCATCGCTTGAAGATACGATTCCACCGGAATAAATTGTGGTGGGAAAATAAGACTTCACTAAAAAATCGAAATAAAAATGAGAAACTTATTTATTTCACTGAAAACAAAAATTCGAGAATTGAATCACGCTTTAATAGCAAACCGTAATAAAAATTAGAATGTAATTTAATTTATTGAGAATCGATTACAAAATTCCCGAAATGCTTCGCGTACTAATTGCTGTGGAGCTTGGAGTTGGCCAAATTTTGAAAAACCACGAAAAAACAAAAAATATCTACTGAAACAAGGCGAAGGTTGGAGAAATTTGCCCAAATTTTGATAGTTCAGTTCTGCACCGAAAAAAAACATAAGATACCAAATTTCAGCTCATTTGGTTAGTCGGAAGACGCTCAAGATGCCAATATAATTATGTTCTGGGAAAAATAATGACTGTTGACTTTCGATACGTTCCAATATTCTACTTCTATGTAAAGGATGCAGAAGTCAATTTTTACCCCGAGGCGAAGCTAAAGGGGTTATAGTCTCACGACAAAAAGTTGGTAACTGGACCGATTTTAAAAATTCCAACGGATATCGATAAAACACACATGACTTCATTAGGGAATTTGAATTCCCAATTTTACCAACGAAGAATAAAAAAATATAGCGTTTTTACACCGAGGTGAAGCTGAATTCTCAATACAAAAAGTTGGGATCTGGTCCGATTTTAAAAATTCCAACGGATATCGATAAAATACATATGATTTCATCAGAGAAGTTTTGTTCCCAATTTTTTCCCAACGAAGAATAAAAAATTATAGCGTTTTTTAGATAGGCATTACGACATGCGCATGCGCCAATGTCGATACGTACGAAGTCCTACAAAACATGCGTCGAAGTGCTCTGTGTGCCACGGTAACCAAGCGACGTTGATAGCTTAAGCTTGATTCTGCGTCTGTGTCTGCTTCCCATCCATAGAGATATCTTATCAATTTGATTCATAATTTGCAGCAAAATGAGCCGGGATAGGATATTCAAATTTGACAGTCAAACAATGAATTTTTTGGCTAAATTTTCACGGATTTTATTCGTAATATCGACTTATTAATACATTTATTGCAATTTTCCTTCATTTCATTCGTAAAATCGACTTTCATTGTTATTTAATTTATATAATAGGTAGATTCAAAAAATATTGACGACATGCACTTGCACCGAGGGGTTTTATCATTCCTAGTGCTACGCAGTAGGGTGTCCTTCATTTTTATAGTATCAAAATAGAGACAGAAGTAAACGATTTGCACCCTACGGAGTAGAATATCATGTCTACTCCCTAAGGAGTGAAATGTAACTTCTACTCCCGTTGGAGTATATTTTTTTTGATTTTGAAGGTAATAAATTTGATATAGCACTTGCACCTTTTGCAATTTCTTCATATTTCATGTCGAGACACTTTTTAGAACTTTTTTTTTGTTTCAGTGAAGTTTTTTTGTATTACCATAAGAACTTAAACACTCAATCATTTTCATTCATTATGGAATTTATTTTTTTAAAACTGACTTCTGCTCCCGTCAGAGAAAAAATAGTATATATATATATATATATATATATATATATATATATATATATATATATATATATATATATATATATATATATATATATATATATATATATATATATATATATATATATATATATATATATATATATATATATATATATATTTCGGGAGAGATGTGTTATTTCACACAAGGTGTAGTTTGAAGCAAGAGGGCTAAGCCTGAGGGCTTCAATAACAACTTTTCGTGCTCGGTTCGAATACTGGGTTAGGTATGGATGTTTTTGTATGCCCCTGAGTTTTACTGGTTCCATAATGAATTTAGTATATAAAATAGATAATATACCATTTTTACAAGCTTTCTGAGTAATTATAAGTAGAATCGAATAAAAATTCTTGTTTTTAAGAGATCTATGCAAAATTGTTCACATTGTGTTGCAAGTTTCACCTATACACTTAGTGTCCGAGTAAGCCTAGATAGAGGCATCATAATGTTATGAATTATGCGTAACGTTCTTAAAAACACATATTCTTATTTTGTTTTTCATTGAATTGTAACAATAAAATTCGAACATTCATTCAGATTTCAAATGGAACTTAGGATCATCCTTTGGATTTCTCAACAACGCATTCGCAATTAATCAACAATAATATCTACTGCTCAAATAAAAATTATTGTTCACGTTCTAGTTACTATTTTGATAATCGACTCTTCGAAATGTTTAATTATTATCGGAGCTAAGGTCACCGCTGTAGTTAAACACTCAAAACGTATGACATGGTGTTGAGGTTTTCAGATGTTACCATGAGAGTTTCCGTACAATTATTATTATTAAATGACGTAAGTGGAAATAGTAAACAGACTTTATAAAAGAAACCTTCATCGATTTATCTTGTTCTAAGCTAGCAACTCTTCAGTTAACAACTCATCGATAGGTTAATATTTTAACGAATTAATTTCCTCCGGGTTAGGTAAAATGATGTTGAAGTTGATTGTTAGTGTTGCCTGTCTTCTGGCGTTTGTTAACTCAGGAAATATCCGTAAGTAATGGCAGTATCTCAAATGGAAAATTTATTGCATTTTTTTTAGAATTAGATTTTTTCATCACGTTTACGAATAATCATAAGTGTAAATTAATAATTATATAGAAGAAATGATAACCATTCACACAAGCTGACAATAATTTTTTCAATTCGTTGTTCGCAGTTTGTCTACGATAATAAGTTTTTTATTTTATGGTATATCTTTGATATTATTTTTTTCAAATATTCACGTTATTGCTGCATAAGATTAATAATTGTTTTATTTTTGTAAATATTCAAAAATTTTTCGAATTGCTGTTTCATTTATCGATTTTTCCATTTCTCTGAATCATCTTAGGACAAGGTACAATGCAGTATAGAACTGTATCCTATCTTCACATATAACCCATGAAAATGAAATTAAATTTTATTGAAAATTCAAAACTTTTCACATTTCTGTTTTCACGAAATATAAAAAAAATTCTTTTGGTTTATTTAGATAATGCAATTCTTAAATTGAAGAGAATATTTTATTATGCACAATTTAATGTGTTTAAGAGTAGGAAATAGCATGTATTTTTCATTGAACAAATACATGAGTTATAATTTGCATAATGCGGTGATCAATGAATTTCTCATGGACAACAATCATAATTGTAGTCACTTAATTGAATTTTTATTCTTTATAGTTATCACATTAAATAATCATGAAAAGTATATATATATATATATATATATATATATATATATATATATATATATATAATTATATATATATATATATATATATAATATATAATAATCTCTTGATAATTATTAGCAATAACAGGCTGGTTGAATCTTAAAAAACTCGATTTAATTAATAAAGTTGACGTTTTCATTACGATATTGGTAATTGAAATTTCTTTGACATTTATTGATTCGAAAAAATTTTTTTTTGAAAAGACAAGGCTGCTTTGTCTTGCTAATTTAATTTATTATATGCTATTCAGTCTAATATTAACATTCAAAATAGTTATCATTAGATGGTAAGGGAAACCAAAGAAACCTTTACCTACGTAATGTTTGAAAATAAAAATAATAGGGTACTATTTATTTAACAACAAAGAAATTAGTCATGGGAAAACATTAAGGATGTGGAGTAGAATTATCGGTATAGTACGGTTTATATGGAAGCAGGCCGTTGACACGTGTTTCGGACTCTTTGGTCCTCATCAGAACGGCGTAGCTAAGTATTGGATTGAAAAATTTGGAGATGAAAATAGTTTAATAAATAAAATTCTCTGTTATGGAAGAAAATCACTTATTTGTGGTTTATTGTTTGAACTTCTCCGGTATGGGAGATTTGGTCAAACTTTGCACGGAGGCGATTAATTCCATCCGAGAGATCTCAGAAAGAGTAAATTAATATTAAAAAAGAAAATTAGTTTTGGGAAAATATTAAACAATTAAAGCAAAAAATTATCGGGTATAGTTCGTTTATATGGAAGGTAGCCGTTTTTTTAATGAAATTTATATAATAAAATCCTCTGTTATGGAAGAAAAGCACTTATTTGTGGTTTATTGTTTGAACTCTCCGGTATGGGAGATTTGGTCAAACTTTGCCACGGAGGCGATTAATTCCATCCGAGAGATCTCAGAAAGAGTAAATTAACATTAAAAAAGAAAATATATATATATATATATATATATATATATATATATATATATATATATATATATATAGAAATATGGATAGACAATACTGATAAGCCCCGATAAAGGCCAAACAGCTATAGTACTATCTTCTGTTTTTTATTGTTTGAGAGCGTCTTCATTTTACTAACATTTACCGCCTCACGGTGGCTGGGGATGTCGATGCGTTGATACCCATATATCCAGCCCCTCTCTGTTTGTTTTTTTTAAAATGTTTAGTGAAAATTCTAGTTTCTCTTCATTATACATATGTATATATATATATATATATATATATATATATATATATATATATATATATATATATATAGTATATAGTATATATATATATATATATATTACAAGGGTGTCCCGAAATTAGACGTCAATATTTCGACCACATATTTTACTTCCAAAGATAGAGATATAAGTTCATATAAACTAGAGTCCACAACTTCTTCGTTTTTAAGATACAGGGTGTTAAAGGTGAAGACCTGATGGTGTTTTTTTGTAAATATTTTCGAAACCTGTGAAGGTAATTGGATAAAATTTGGTACGGTTACGAAACTTTTTACGCTCTATTCAATGTACTAAAAGTTAGTATCGCAATATTTCCAGGAGTGCGTAGTGCAGGGGGGTATTTGCGAAAAATTTTGCCCAAATTTTTTCGTGGTTAAGTTTCAGTAGTTTTGACTTCAAAATTTGAAAATATGAAGCTTTTTGCACTAATAAGGTACTTCTCTCATACGTCGCTAGGAAGCAGCATTTTCCAGAAAAATACATTCGAATATTTCTTTACGAATTGATTGTTGTCCCAAAATTAGACGTCAATATTCTAACCACGTATTCTACATCCAAAAATAGCGGTTGTTTATAAATATCATATTTGAAATCACTATTCTAGTCTAATGCGAAGTGTGGTGCTGCATTTTCTCAACAAGGTCGACAATTCTTGGTGTTATCTTTGAAAGTGCGCAACCAATATATTCCTCTTTTATTAGAATTTGTCAAATATGAAATTTGTCATTTTGAAGCCCAAAATTTGTAGGCTCCCGAGCCTCCCAATGCCTTTACCCCAGTTTGGGAACCACTGAACTAAACATTAAGGAAAAATTATCTGAGGTTTACTTATTCTAACATTTAGATAAGATGGTCGAAAACGTTGCCCTGCTCATGAAGGCATATTTGATCTCTACGGGTAATCGCATGTGAAGCTTGCGAAACTTCAAAATGGTTTTGCCGTATTTGATTCCTTGCCACACGTATTCTTTCACATAACTCCTGCTCCTTGTCTACTCTTGCGTATACTATATCTTTTATACGGCCCCTAAAAAAGTAGTGGATTTGAATCCGGCGATCGGGGTGCCTACGGAATAGGAACACCACTTATAATCCATTTACCAAGAAATCACTCGTTTAGTCAATTCCTAATATTCACGCCATACTGAGCTGGCTGATCGTCGAGCTCTGCCATTGCATAAACCACGTACAAAGTGGATATCTGCTAATTCTCTATTTGAAAACCTCTGCATTACTACTAAATAGCTTCTTTTTCGGTAACAAGCAGCACAATTGAAAACAGAGCGATTAATAATTGACAGCTAATTTTCCTTTAGCTAGCCAATCAAAAAAACGTCATTTGTTTCCAGGTCTACATTGAAAAACAAAAAATCAATTCGTAAAGAAATATTTAATTGCATTTCTCTCGAGAATTCTGCTTTCTAGCGAAGTATGAGATTAGTACCTTATTTGTACAAAAAGCTTCATATTTTTAAATTTAGAAGTCAAAATTACTAAAAGTTAACCACCAAAAAATTTGGGCAAAATTTTTCGCCAATACCCCCCTGCACTACGCACTCCTGAAAATATTGCAATACTTACTTTTAGTTCATTGTTTCGTAACTGTACCAAATTTCATTCAATCACCTTCACAGGTTTCGAAAATATTAAAAAAAAAACACCATCAGGTCTTCACTTTTAACACCCTGTATCTTAAAAACGAAGAAGTTGGAGACCCTAGTTTATATGAACTTTTATCTCTAATTTTTGAAGTAGAATACGTGGTTGAAATATTGACGTCTAATTTCGGGACACCCTGTATATAAATAGTTTTTCTTCAAACGTCATATAAGTGATAACTTTTGTGACGTTCCTCAATGACATTAAGTGTGATTTATATGACTAGGAGTATAAGTACTTATACTTCTAAGCGTATAAACACATTATAGTACTATGAATTTATTCACAATGGTATTTATTATTTATTCGTAATATTTATAGTGAAAGTACAATTATGAAGATTTGCATCATTTAGAATCCTCCACTTCTTGCAATATCAGTACTATTCATAACAACTTTTCCAGAGTGAACGGCATTTACAAATCCATTACTTGTATCGGGTTCATTAAATGAAGATTGTTCGAGATTTTCCGCGGAGCTAGGTTGAAGAATTCTCTTAGCAATTTTGGTTTTACTTTGCACAGTCTTCGATGTACCCTTCGGCAACTGCATCAGATTTCCAACCCCCATGCCTTTTCAGCGTAGTGATATGCCACCCCACTTATCAACAAGCATTGTTGCGGAAGTTCCTTCTTAAGCAGTGCCCTATATATTCTTTCCAATTTTGAATCTTAAGATACAATGTCACGTCTTTTGCTACACTACCAATTTTATGGATACCCATAACAGCTTTATTACATTTCCCATTTTGATATTTCAAAAAAAAACGTCGTTCCCGAAAATCGGCAGGGCGCAAATTAACGTACTTTCTATATTTGCTCAGATATTCATGCACCCAGGACGTTGAAGGTTCTACTCTTATTAGTTTTAGTGTTGGGAATGTTTTATTAGCAGCAAAGAACCCATATCTTCAAGATCATCAACTGTCATATTCACTAGTTCATCGCAACGACATGCCCAGATATTCCAAATATCAAAACTACCGTAAAAAATTAAGTGTTGGTTTAGCACAATGTGAAACAACAAAATGTGCTTTTATTACCTTCATCGCCAAATACTTTTCATCTGGGGCTTCAGACAAAAATTTGCTGAACTGTTCCCACGACAAGACTCTCGATTTCTTTGGCTTATAACCTTCTCCTTGCTTTTTTAAAAATGCACGCAAATTGTTGTATTTTTCAATGTTCACATTATGCTTCAAATTCAACACAGACCTTAACATTGAATAATGAGCCCACAAACTAGAACTCTTCATTTTCACTTCCATTTCGGTAAAATATGCCAACAAAACGTTATGCACTATTTTTTTTCCATTGCACCATTTGTTTAACAAACGCAGCTTCATATACTGCAGCAGATTTCGTCGGCAGCAAGTTTTGTATAGCTATTCTAGCTGCCTCTACCACCTCGGGAGGATCATTACACATTTCTAAACTCATTTTCTTCACCGAATTTGAAATATTTGTTTTAATGGATGTCAAACAAGTACGTATCCATGACAACGATACGAAAAAGGCAATATACAGTGAAATAAATTAAAGATTCAATCTTGTTATCTTTATTAAAAAATTCGTTTCCTTTTATTGTTTTAATTCGAATGAAATTATGCACGTTAGAAGAAAAATAGAGAATAAGATACTTTATGTGCTTCGCATGGATTGTCTGACTCACTACGTTCGTCAGACAAACTTTCCACGCTCAGCACATAAAGTATCACTTATTCTCCTAATATCATAATATACTATTACATTCGTTATAATTTTTTAGCTGACTACATCCACATATGCAGGCGATCAGATCCTGAATTAACGAAATGTGTCAGAGAGTCCATAGAGCACCTAAGACCGCAGTTGATGAAAGGTATTCCTGAACTGAAGGTACCCGGAATTGAACCTTTGTTCATAAAAGAAGTTTCGATTGTAAGAGGGCAGAAAAATAATTTCAGAGCGATTTTGAAAGATATTAACGTGTATGGAGCCAGCAACTTCAAGATAAATAAATTGAAGTGAGTAGGAATATAACTGTGTTTTTTGCAACAAATATTTATTATAGAATATAGAACAAAATTTACTCATAATCTATTCATAATTCAGTTATTTTGAGTCGATATGAGTTATTGCATTTAGACAATGTTATCAAACTTTTTGTTCAAATTAGAAATGAAAGCAATTTTTTTTTAATTTTTCACATTGCGACGCGCATTTCATCTCCAACAGGAGTCGACAGAAGAAGTACTACACAATGTTATTACTAGAGATGAAACGGATATCCGGTAACTATTCGGTATCCGGCCTTGTTTTCACTATCCTGCCGGATACCGAATAGTAATTCAGTATCCGGCCGGATACCGGATAGTAAAATTCAAAAACTTCTCATCATCCTACACAAGGCAAATCATACCACAATAAGTTATGGACATCATTTATTTTTATAATCGCACGTCAAAAATATTTCTGTTATTAATTAGTTCAGTACTCAAAATTAACAAGTGGCAAATTGTGGGGAATATATTCCAAATTTTCCGCATTTGGTGGTAAGAGGCGACTCCGCTTGGCTTCGTATACCAGACCAGCTTCTGAAAATAGCCTTTCGCTGTAAACGCGCCCAGCGCGCCTATATTCAAATCAAACTGATCGAGCCTAGTAACGATAAAGGGCCGAATATCCGGTAGCCGAATATCCGGTGCTCCGGCCTCGTAGCTTGCCGAATATCCGGTATCCGGTATCCGGCCAAACCACTATCCGTTTCATCTCTAGTTATTACTTCTGTATAAATATTTCGAGTAATGTTTTTATTTTCTTTGAAACTGAAATGGATTCATATTAAATTACTTACTACAAATAATTTTCAGATTGAATATACCTAGATCAACTTTCCGTGTTGACATTACATTACCTAAGTTGCACATGGAAGGTGTTTACGATATTGATGCCCAAATTCTGGTTGTGCCTATCAAGGGTAATGGAGGATTCCGTGCTAATGCAAGTAAGTTATTTAATTAGTTACTATTTTGGATATGAAAATTGAATGGTTTCGTTAGCAAAATAAAATAGCAAAATTTTGGTATCTAAATTCAAGAAATTCTGTTTTAGGAAATAGGAACACGTTTATTAAAACTTAATTTCCACTATATTTACAATTAAATGATAATTGTTTCGACAATACAGTGTCTTCATCAGATTTAGATACAAACTGATTCTTAAAATATATCACAGTGTTAATATATTATCTGAAATATTCTACTAATAGGAATTAATAACAAGGGGTTGTATTTATTATTCCCAGAACGGCATAACAGGTATTGGAATGATTAACTATTAAGAGGTTTCAAATTCCAGGTTTAATAACGGGAAATTTATTTTCATTCTAATAAATATAATTATTGAGACTTATTTTCGGTATGTAAAATTTTAAAATTATGGTTGTAATCATGTGTTTCTTCTATTGAATGGTTAGAATAATGGTAGTCGCTCTTATTATTAACATAACTTTTTTCGTGTTCTTTGATTCTACTATGAAAAAATCTTCCCGTCTGACCTATATAAAACTTAGGGCATGAATTACACTCAAGTCTATGATCTCCTGATTTACTTATTATTTTCATCTAATTTCATTTTATTATTTTCAATGATCGTACCTCAACAGTTGTTGGTTTTAGAAGCTATTTTGGAGACTTCATTTATTAATTTACCAGTGTATGTGAGTGTTTTATATTGTTTGATATTATCTGTATTATTCGTGGGATATTGTGGATTCCAGATAATTAAATTTGATCTCCCTTTTCCTCCCTATTTAAAATTTCAAAGTCATAGCTAAATGAAAGGTTCTCATCAATTAAATTATTTGCACAAGAGTATATATATATATATATATATATATATATATATATATATATATATATATATATATATATATTATATATATATATATATATATATATATATATATATATATATATATATTATATATATATATATATATATATATATATATTAGCTACACAGCCACGCAAATTTTTCAATACAAAATGGCCAATGCATTTTACAAGCTACCCGGTAACGCGTTGCACAAAATTTATTTCCACAGAATCTACTTTGCTGATTTTAATAGTTCTTCCAAAACCAAATCATGAAAAATATACCACAGTTGACCATGGTCAATTTAATATACTGCATAAAGTGAACAAGGAAAATTCTTCAATAAATAAAAAAATTATCAACCAACTCTCCCAGGGAGCTGGTTTTATGTATTACGCGACGAAAATTCTACATTCACAATCCAAAAGTTCTATCTAACTATTCACAAGAAGCAAAAGGAAGGAAAAGGAAACACACGTGTTTCATTCCTCCCTGAAGTATGTGTCAGGGAGGCGGGCAGCTTGAGTTTGGGATGAACTCCTTCAGCCAGATCAGAGGAAACACTTGTATGTACAAGTGCATTAAGGATAGGTGAGACGGGATATTTATCGAACATAGGAAGTGTGGGTAGGGTTCAGAGGATTAATACTGGCCCAGCATTCGCCTTGTAAGTTTGCAAGCAGTGACTCACATTACCATGAGGAAACCTCTGAAAAAAACTCATGGCAGACCAGTCGGCCCCGAGGTTTGAACCCGAGACCTCCCAAATACTAGCCAGCGTACGCTTAGTACTCGACTAACTAGCTTGGCAGAAGAAGGCCCTAGTACTTAAATTTATAGATTTGTAAAGATTCTATGAAATGCGTTTCCTAGAATCTTCACAAATCTTTTAAATGGTTAGATAGAATAAGGTATTTTTCTCAGTGATCATGTAGAACTCATAAACTAATCGAAGTACTTTTCAAAAATTTTCCATTGTTAAAACAGAAGTTTTAAAATTATTTTTTCAAAATATAAACTTTGTTCCTCGATAATTAATATTGTATATCTATAGAATTTCACTATTGTTTAGTCAGCATCTGACCAAGAAGTAGTAATTGAAAACGCGAATCATAATATTTTATTGAATACGTACGTTCACACATTATTTATATATTATTACAATTAAAATATTTCTCAAAATTTTATCAATATATATTATTTAGATTCATTCAACATAGCATAATAATAATAATAATAAAATGACTTTATTTCCACAAATGTGTATACACAGCATTTGCCCAGGCAGGCGAAGATTAGCTGAAAGCTACTCTTTAACTCTTAACCTACCTGGTTAACACGTAAATTAGCTATAAAATAAAGTAAACATCATAAAAACACTACAAGAGAAACAAATACTAAAACACAGATACAGAGATAGTAACATACATATCATCATTATCATTTTCATTGCCTGGCCAAGAGTAAGTCCCTAAGAGTATGTCGATATCTATACAATGAAGAAATAGTCATAGCGAACACAAAGGAGTTGTAGTACTTTACTAAATTATAAGTAAAGAGCAGCGCTCGAACATGGCAGAGGAATGCTGTGGCATTGTCACAGTATTATGTCGGGTGTTGACATTATGAACTGATTTTTTTCTAAACACGATTTTTTTTTTGTAACAAGTAGAAAGGAGGCTTTAGACCTGATCAAACGATTTATATGAAGACAAGAAAATTCAACTCTCAAGGCGTGATTAATTTTTAAAACGACATCCAATTTGCGAGAAACAAGGTGTAATGTGATCATATCTCCCTCGGTCGAAAATAAATCTACAACATGTATTTTGAATGCGTTGCAATTGACTACGGGATTCCTGGTCGAGACAAGGGTAGTAAACAATGCTACAATAATTCAAAACTGAAAGAACCAAAGTTTCGGTTAGCTTTTTACGCATTTTGGAAATTCAGTATGTTGCTTGTTGACATAAAGCATACGCATTCTCCATGTAACACTTCTGAAGAAGTGAACTAATATGACCCTTTAAATCTTAGGTTCTGGTCTATAATCAGTCCTAAATTTTTTTGCTTGGTCTGACAAGTTGATCTCAACGCCATCCAACTCAAGCTGTATCAAATTCTGAGTATCTGGTCTCTTATACCTGCTACAAACAGAAGTGCGGTTGTCTTTGATGGATTTATGGTTAAATTGTGTGCTCTTGAGGATGAGATATCGCAGTAAGATCCCTATTTATGGAATCGTTTGCAGCCGGAACAATTGGATGGGTCGAAGCAATGAATCAATTGGGTGTCATCGGCATAACAGCTGCATCGTACAATCAGATACAACATTTGGTAAGATCTGAGGTATATAATAGAAACAATAAAGGGCCCAAAATAGATCCTGTGGAACACCCGATACAATAGATTTAGATAAGTTATTGTTTACACGGACACGCTGGCTACGCTTCCACAAATAAGATTTGAAAAAAGATAGAGGCAGTAATATCCGAACCAAAATATTCGAGTTTAGCACACAGTAGCTCATGATCAATTAGATCGAATGCCTTAGAAAAGTCTAAAGCAACCAAAAGAACTCCCATTTTCCTATCAATAGCCCTAACAATATCATCAATAATATTTAATAAGGCAGTGGTAGTACTATAACCCCTGCGGAAACCAGACTGCTGAGAAGGCAGGATATCATTACTTACGAAATAATCATATAACTGAACATAAACTAACACGTTCGAGAATTTTTGATAAAACTGGTAGAAACGTTATCGGCCGCGCAAGTCTCGTACAGATCCAGGATTACTGACACTTAGAAATAGGACAAACCACTGACTCACGCCAGATCCTAGGAAAATACCCACAGTGTAGGCAGCAATTAACTATATGAGTTATGTGGTCGAGAATATGGGGTAAGCATAGTTTTAACATGTGATAGAGAGGATTTCATCCGCACCAGCAGCAATTCGACTTAATGGCGCTAAACATGTCAAGTATGACACTTTGATGTACCATAGTGAAACTGAAAATGCATCATTGAATTTATTACCCCTATAAAATTCTATTTTTTGCAGAACAGACGTCAGACTTTCTAAATACACTAATAAAAATAATCATTTACAACATCAGGATCACACAGATCAACTGGTAAATCAGAATTAACATTAGACGAACACAATGTTCATCTTACGTAAGTGTTGCCACATAATCTTTTCATTTTTATCACGTTTGGATTTTATCTAAAAATGCTGCCTTTTCCCTTCTGACTGAAGCCAATGCAAAATTACGACACTGCTTGTAATAATCCCAGTTATCCCTCGTTTTCACGGTTTTGAACTTAGTTAGAGCCTTGTCACGTTCCTTAAGGTATCAGTCTTAATTATCCGTTAACCAAGGTGAAGAGTGTTTACTAACTCGTATTTCCCTCAAAGGTGCATGTATATCAAAAAGGTAAGTTTATATAGTCAGTTAGAAATCTAATCCTTTTCATTTAGGTTTTCAATGTAATAAATGTTATTCCAAGGTATCCTAGATAAAATCAGTCCTGAAACTGTATCATATCTAAATTTTTTAAATTACGAGTATTAATGAATTTTTGATTGGGTTTGTTAATAGCGATGTCCAGAATACAAAATGGCAATCATGTTATGATCACTCAAATGCGACAACACCGTACCACTCTCACGAACTATATTTTCCAGAGTTACCATTGACAAAAATTGGGTCAAGTAGGGTAGACGAGGCAGCAGCAACACGCGTCGGCTCCACAACATAATTTATATAACCATACGCTCCAACAAGTCCAGCAAAGAGTTGGGGGACCAGCATGTCAACATTAAGATCCCCAGTTATAATGGAGTAGTCATATTCAACAAGCATTAGTGTTAGGATATCATCAACAAAATTAGAGAGTTCAGCAAGGCTTGCACTTGGCGGACGATATATCACGGCCAGGGCAATATTCAGAGTTTTAATTTGAATTTTAGTAGAAGAAATTCAAAACTTACATCGTTATGATCATACTCAATTGTTTCACAATTTAGAGGAAGATTCTCACAATAGCAACCAACACCACCTCCTACCCTGTTCACTCTGTCACGTCTAAAAAGTGAATAACCAGGCAACGATATAATATTAGAATTTACAGAGGCACTAAGCCAAGTTTCAGTCACACATATTACATCAAAATTATCAGAGACTAATCGAGAAAAGTCCAGAAAGCTGGGTATTAAATGATCTAACATTTATATTTGCAATTTTTAAAAATGATTCTCTTTTAGTCATTGAAATAAAATAATAAAAGCAGATGTAAATTAAGAAAAAGTAGTAAAACAACAATAAGAATAACAAATCACTTACAATAATAGTCAATACTGTTCTTCAATCTTTTGAGTATAAAATTTTAGAGTTGGACAATCACTATCGTACGATGCATGATTGACGTCATAGTTGAGATTAAATTTCTCAGCTGATCTTACACAATTACAGCACTTTTTGTATTACCTTGAGCAATCAGTTGATAGATGATCACCACCGCAATGAGAAACAGCAGAGAACATTCCTACAATTAATCACTTTATGGTCATATGCACAACATGATTTACATTAGAAACATTTAGGTCTTCATATACCGGACAACGCTCCCATCCCACAAACACTTTCTTTGGTGTCCATAAAATTTAGAAAAGGTTAAACCGGAACATTCAGCACAAATTATACATTTACGCAGAATTGGTTTTCATTACGTAGGTTACATTTAGGAAATCGTCTTCTGCAATTGAAATCATTTTGTCTCTTCAAGCAGTCTTCAATTTTTCTTTATTCAGTTCAGTGCCATTGGTGATGATTTTTATTCTAGGTTTTTTCATTTGAGGTAAGTTGACATCGTATTTCTTTCCAAGTTCTTTAATTTTTTTGAGTTTCTTCAACGAGTTTTTTTGCGTCTTCTACAGTGTTGCATCTGATAATAAAATTTCCTTTATTTGTTGTTTGGGTTGAATTTATTGCTAACATTTAGTACCATTGGATGAATTAGTTTCTGAATATTCTTTCTTTGTAATATCACAACTTTGAGCTTTCAGAGGCTTGACTATTACGGGCGGAACATTTTTCTTAGTTTGAAAGTAATTGTTTATGCTTTCCAGATGTTATATTTGCGAAGCTCATAAACAGTTTGTTGATTCGATTTGAGATTATTGACTTGCTCTTCAAGCATTTTTATAATTACATCCTTATCACTTATAATTGTATCCTTGTCTTTTATTGTTTCGCTTAGTAAAGTCACAAAATCATATGCACGGCACTGAAGACAATGATATTTTTAATACCCGTTTTTGTAGGGGCATACATTTTAATTTCAGAGGAAGAAAGCTCAGAGCACTCACCGCAAAAATAATTTCTGCACAGATCACACGGGAAAACAGGATTTTTTGCATCACGAAGGGTAGACTTAATTTTACATTTAATGCACTCTATTTTATCCATTATATTGATCAGTTACTATGCTGCATAGGTACGCCACTGGAACATTATCGACTCTTATTACTAATTGTCTGTTTTTTTATTCAGAGCAGGTAGATGAATAAAACAAAAAAAAATATCATCTGCAGAAAGAGAGATACGCAAATAATCCGACTACCATAAAGAACACAAACACCTGAAACAGTGGTATATTTTATCAGCTATTTATATAACAGGTGTACGATAAATCAGTTTATTTCCTATATTCCTTCACTTCAGAAATAAACAAAACTAAATTCCCGAAAACGCACTAATTAGTGTCTAATTTTATAGGAGGGTCTATATTTCGGCGCACAATTCGCGACCGTACGTGTTACACATATTTTGATATCAATTTCAACATTTTTATGGCTATATTCCTCTCTCAAAACACTTCACTTTCAAGAGTTCAGACGTGTACGTCCGAACACGACAACAGATCATATATATACCATTGAAGTTACGATGTACATATTTGAATGTTCTTCCTAGATTTGAAGACCCAAACATTAAGTTTTATTTCTTCAATGAATGATGATGAGCTAAGAGCTTCGACTATATCATATTTATATTTCCCTGCTCTTCTAGTTTTTCCTGCTCTTCTACTTTTTGTACTACATGAATTATTTGAATGTTTCTCGTTATTGATCTCAATGGTTTTTTTACTAAAAAACATTTAATTTTTTCGTAATCCCATACTGTTATTTTGATTTAACGGTATTCAGATGACAATTGAAAAGTTAGTGTTACAGCTTATGGCCAGGGGCCTCGGTAGACCAGCGGTCAGGTGTACCGCCTATGCCGTTTGTAAACCGAGGATTGTGGGTTCGAGTCCCACCTTGCTTTTGGGTGTTGTATATGTCCGGAATTTAGTGGTTCTATTTACCTATTTGAAATTGTTGGTAATGTACATAGTTTTCACGCCCATTGGCCGTTCGGAACCGGCGTTAAACTGTAGGTCCCTTGAGAAAAAAAAAAGCTTACGGCCGTTAAAAAATCACTTGTTCAAATATTTATTTCAAAACTTCATTCTGCTTACAATAACAACATTGAAATCTTGGTCCACAGCGAGTTGGGAGAATAAACCTCTGATTTTCATTTCGCATAGGCTAATAATACATCTTCATTAACCACCTTTACATTCTTGCTTTTACGCCACATTTCAAAATTTTCATATTCTTTTTGATATCGTTCTTTATTTTCGGCAGTTAATCAACACTCGCTGCGCTGCACATGATTCTCCCAATATTTCTAAAGGAATTTGATTTTGTTCCTCAATTTCATGCATGGTCGTCGTTAAAGCGAACTTGAGAACACAAAAAACTGACGTTGTTTATAAAATTGTCAAACTGTTCCATGATATCAGAGTGCACGACGTTGGGATTTTTCTTTAGAATTGCGAGGTACGGAATTTTTTCTTTCTTTGGAATCAAAATATAATCTTTCAACGGGATTACGAAAAGTCTTTAACGACACACGGCCGATACGCAAATAACGGATTCGGTTAGTTATAATCCGAGGCGCAGCCGAGGATTACAATATCCAACCTCATCCGTTATTTGCTACATATCGGCCTTGTTACGTTAATAACTATAACCTCATTATAGTCTGTTAAACGTAATCAAATTTTTAAACTTCAATTTGACACTAAATTAATATTCAATAATTTCATGTGAAAAATGTCATAAAAAATTGCTCTATTAATTAAAAAAAATTCGAACTGAAATAGAATAATTCCAAAAAACCTCAACAAAACAAGTCATCTCTATTCTGCGCAAATAGCATTCCAAAATATCGTTCCTCTAACTGAATGTTGATAAAGTCTTGACAAAGAAAACATGAGTTTTCAAATTAGGCTTCAACATAAAATTATATATTATATATTTAAGGTAACTTGAACTGTTAACTTAGTTTCAATGGATTTTCATTTCTTTCGTATATGACCTATTTTGTATATTTCAGCGGACTGTAGAGGACAAGGTATACTCAAAGGGGAATTGGAAAACGGTGCAAATGGTGCCAGACATTTGAAATTTACTTCCTTCACTTTCTCTATAGCTGTTGGTGACTATAACATTCAATTAGATAACCTCTTCAACGGTGAACCAACATTGAGTGAGTATATCTGTGATTATTTTTTTCGTATAATTTTAAACCAATCAGAACGATCAATTTAGTTAAGTTACCTTGTATAATTTCGATAATACCTGATTATACATATAGTAGCTCTACCAATCGAAAACTAACAGGACCGTCAAATTTTGACATTTATCAATAACTGTTCAGAAATGAGTCGATTCGAAGATTTTTACTTAATATACTCAACAAATAATCGTTTCAAATACAATGCGTACTTCAAAATGAATACAGTTATACATCTCAAACTTACTGCATAATTACAAATCGTGTCAGTTTGACTGTCAAACTGACACCCTTTGTAATTATGCAACAAGTTATCGATGTACAACCTGATTATTTTGATGTACTTATAGTATTACCTACTACTGATTATTTTTTCCGCATAACTTTCAACCAATCAGAACGATCAATTTAGTTAAGTTACCCTGTATAATTTCGATTATACCTAATTATACATGGAGTAACTCTACCAATCGGAAACTAACAGGACCGTCAAATTTTGACGTTTATCAGAAAGTGCTCAAAAATGAGTCGATTCGGAGATTTTACTTAATTTACTCAATAAATAATCGTATAAAATACAATACGTACTTCAAAATAAATACGGTTATACATCTCAAACTCCCTGCATAATTACAAATCGGGTCCGTTTGACAGAATTTAGACTGTCAAACTGACACTATTTGTGATTATGCAACAAGTTATCGATGTATAACCTGATTATTTTGAAGTACTTATAGTATTACTTCTGATAAATTATGCAATATTCACTAATTTTAATAAACGTTTCAGTTTTTGTTAACAACTAGATTATATAAAAAAGAAACTGTTATAGAGCTAAAACACTGATCTACATTTATAACTTTTTATCTTCAATATTGAGGAATTATCCAGGTAAGAGTAGATTACCTTTCGTTTTTGTTCCATCCAAAGTGTTCACTAAAGACGAACGATGAAATATATCAACCAGCTTCCAATTTTTTATGTAAGAGTTAATCCTCGAACTAATGATTCATTCAGAGTGAAGAATCAGCGGAAAATTGAAAGATTAATTTCCGCCCCATTCACTATTTTGTTCACAACCGCCATAGAATATCTGGCATAGTGCGATTTTCCTAAATGATCCCTATACAATTTAGGATTTTCATCTGCCATTCTCTTAACAGCGTTGACGAGGCAACCAGTGTTTGATGGTTTTGCCCACCAACGTCTTTGAACACAGTCTGTTGTCGATACAATTGAGTGAAGTTGTCGATGCCTCCATATATAATCCTTGCATTCCTTCTCGAAGAAGACATCTCGCCACTTAGTACCATAAGTTGTCCTGTCGGCACTTCATATAGAATTAAGACACAAAGTAAGAAACGTCACAGTGTTCGTGAGGCAAAACTACAAAAATGGTTGAAACTATTTATACAAAGATGATCACTTTGGATGGTTTCAATCTGCGAGATTCACTGTGAATGTACATAAAGAGTGTTGATTGTAAATTCCCTTAAGCAACTGTTGTTGAATGATGAAATAATATACTAGAATATATATACATATATATATATATATATATATATATATATATATATATATATATATATATATATATATATATATATATATATATATATATATATATATATATATATATATATAAAAATATATTAATTATAGCTGGGTATTCGGCAAGGAGTTATGATCTAAACAACCAAATTTGTCTCAGTCGACGTTTCGACTCTGTATTGAGTCTTCCTCAGGACATCTACAATTTAAAAAGAATGACAAAGAATGTTACATCGAAACAGTTCGTCTTATATATATAAAAAACAACAAAATTACATGTATACAACAGTTTCTTTGAACTCTAGTTCCTGCAATTTACAAGGAATATACAACAAAAACTCATTTAAAACCGAAAACATGTTAAAATAACGTGAATAAAGCTAAAAAACAGAAATAAATGGGCTCGAAATATCAACTAAATGGTATAAAAATCTGACTGAAACTCAAAAACAAATGCCAAAATTTAATCAAATACTTACAAACAGTTAGGTTGTAAGGCCCATAACATGACACAACTCTACAACAGCTCATTGTTTTTGGAGTAAAAATTGTCTATTAATCTGATAATTTCGAAGCGAGGAGCCAAACATAACCTCACGAAAAACAATAACAAACCCCGATGACTGTCAAGCGACATTGTATTATCAGTAACCCGCGCATGTGGACAATTTCATAGAAATGAATATAACAATACTATGAAGAAGGTATAGCTAGCTATAGTATTGTTATACTGTTTCGATGTAACATTCTTTGTCATTCTTTTTAAATTGTAGATGTCCTGAGGAAGACTCAATAAAGAGTCGAAACGTCGACTGAGACAAATTTGGTTGTTTAGATCATAACTCCTTGCCGAATACCCAGCTATAATTAATATATTTTTTTAAAAACCATCGGCAGTTACTTACTTAATTGTATATATATATATATATATATATATATATATATATATATATATATATATATATATATATATATATCTGTGTGTGTTTGTATTTATATTTGAAGAATGAATGATTAGGTAATCAAATCATCCCTTCAATGGAGCTAGTTTCATGTGATTTGTATGCATGCCATTTGTGCTCTCCTTAGAAACTATGGGATGGTTATATGGATTCAACACCCACTCAGTCGATGAACGAGACACTACTGATGAGCTCGTTGAAGTGCGAAACAGATTGTCACTGTACGAATGTCAAATTTTCTAACATTCTCCCTTGAAGTATGGTGAGAATTCGATGTCTTTGAGTCTCATGAACATGCTCCATTAAAAGAATGATTTGAGTAATCATCAATTCTTCAAATGAATTTCTCAACGTAATATGATCTCTATCATACACGCGCCTTTTCAGCTCAAATAAATATTTATTTTCTATATACATATATATATATATATATATATATATATATATAAATATATATATATAAATATTTATATATATATATATATATATATATATATATATATATATATATATATATATATAAAAATATATATATATATATATATATATATATATATATAATAAAGTTCAAACTTCAAAATAAAATACACTTGGCTCAAGTTCCACCATATCAAAATAATTAGATACTTACTGTATTTACCAGTAAAGGATAGTCGACATGTTTCCAGTGAAACTTAAGACAAGTGTGTTTTATTTTGAAGTTTGAACTTTATTCTTTATGCTGTTTCACCAAGTGCGAGAATTCAATCTCAGTTATATATTTATATATATATATATATATATATATATATATATATATATATATATATATATATATATATATATATATATATATACATGTACATACATATAAATATAGGTCTGCTATTCTATTTGCAGGTCAAGCTGTCAATGAAGTTCTTCATCAAAACAAGCCTGAATTAATAGCGGCAGCTATTCCATTCATAAATAGGAAAGCCTCTGAAATATTACTAGAAATGGCAAACGGCATAACAAGTGCTGTGGATTATGATGAGATATTCCCCGAATAAATGAAATAGTAGATACACGAATAACCGATTCATTCTCTCTGTATGAAACAGTATTTTTTTTATAAATTTTGTGATATTATTGGTATTTTACGATTTTTATTGTTCAATCCTTCTCACTTAATTTCTCGATCTTACTATACACAATTTATTGAAAGATACTAGGAGATATTAATATACGAATTATATGAAATTAGTGTCAATTGTTGAAACACAAAAAAAATACAAGAAGTTATAATAAAATACTAGTAAAAACTTGAAATGACGGAGACAAATTAAAAATTTTTATAATAATTATTCATCCTGCAGATTTAACCTTATTCTACAAAATCAAATATTGCTTTGATACTTAGCAATTGATACATTTTTTTTCCAATAATTGTACTGATAAAAATGGAGAGTATCAATATTTCTCAATCAATTTGAATATTTCTCTATAGTTGAAAACTTTTTGTATAATATTATCTGGAATGAAACACTTTACAACACTCTGATCTATATTTGGTTTAATATTTCGAAAACATATCAAATAATGAAAGCAATCAGTTGTGAAAAACTCAAGAAACAAAAATACTGCTTTCAGAAATTTTATGGAACAGGTGCGTCAGCTAAATTATTTGTTCAATATGTTCAGCCTTTACGAAATAAGGATATGAAATGTTTTTAAGAGTGGAATACTCACTTAAAATATCGGCAGAAATGAGTGATGGGCCACCCCTATAACTTTTTAATGGATACTTCGATTTTATTGAAATTTAGGTGGTTTATCTCAGACATAATTTTGAATTTTTCCACATACAAAATCGATATGGCTGATTTCCGGTTTCACAGAAAACGATATAAAAATTAAAAATTTAAATGGAACGCCCTAAATATTTTTACATATTTTAATTCAGAGGCTTCAAATACATACATTCCATCTGTCAAATGTCGATTCTAGCGCCGTTTCAATTTTGTTTTTCATTTTGTTTTTTTTATCGTATATGGCTGCGACGTCGTCTGAATCATAGATAATTGATTTAAAATATCACCCAAAGTAATAATTTTTCAAAAAATTTGTTAACGATTAAATTCTAATTCGAACCAAAACTCAGTTTTTTAAATAGAAACATACATGGGCCACCCCATATATCAAAAAGCTCCTTCAAATTCCTTCAAAATGATTCATACATTAGTTTTCTCAATTTCTAAATAACGAAGTAATTATTGAAAATCTTATTCTTATTAGTTCCCTTTGCTCCTGAGATCGACCCTGTTTACGAAATATGAAAAAAAGAATTTGACAGATGGAATGTATGTATTTGAAGCCTCAGAATTAAAATATGTAAAAATATATAGAGTGTTCTATTCGAACTTTTAATTTTTATAACGTTTTCTGTGAAACCGGAAGTCAGCCATATTGATTTTGTATGTGAAAAAACGCAAAATTATGTCTGAGATAAACCACCCAAATTTCAATAAAATCGAAGTATCCATTAAAAAGTTATGGGGGTGGCCCATCACTCATTTACACCCGGTATATATATATATATATATATATATATATATATATATATATATATATATATATATATATATATATATATATATATATATAAATCATATGAATATAAATTGTTGGGGTTTACATCTTTAAGGAAATGATAAGTTTCATTGAGATATTGAGTTTATTAAGTTTTTTCCTTCTTGTCTTCGTTCCTTTTTTCCCTTTTTTTAAAATTCTTTATCGAGCATTGATTCAAAATTAGAACAAATTTCAGAGGGCAGCTATTATGGTAATAAGGACAACCAATATTTAGTTGATTTACTTACCTTTCATTATTACTACAGAACTTGAATCAATGCCCTATTATTCGTATACAGGATCGGTTTTATGTCAAACATGTAAAATCCATGCTGAACAATCAATGAAAGTAGGATACACAGAATATATTTTCTCCACGATCATCACAGAATTCGCCAATTCTGATATCAAATTTGATTATAGAATGCTGGAATTCTCTCTCTTGAGATTGAAGAAATATTCTGCAACATCTCTGCCCTCATGCAATTTAAATGTATTTGCTTTCTCTCCCTTGTAATAGAATAATCTCGCACTGGCTAGCAATAGTAACATTAGACTTGACGCAGTTGATTGTCATCGTAGTGGCAAATTTGAGTAAGTTTCAAAATTATTGCTGTCACGTTTTCATTCGAAAATATAATATAATATTTGATCGTGGAGAAAGTATAGTCTGCTACTCGGTTAGAATGAAAATTCGTGATGCTCGTGGTTCCTCACGCTCGCCTTCGGCTCGCGCTCGGAACTTTTCCACTCGCATCGAATTTTCATTCTAACCTTGTTACAGAATATACTATCCTGAAACTCTGAATTTGACTGAATTGAGTTTATGCTCGGATAACAATTTTTTTATTTCAATTAGAATATTAATATTTATGAATGAAAAAAAATTCTTTCGTTATAAATATTAACTTCTGGAATATATCTACAGAATAAATCGAAAGTGTGACAGAAGTGACGAGCATTCATCACATAAAACAAGAAGTTTACTATTGAAACAAAAATATTAGAATGAAACATATGAACAAAATGAATCAACAATAACTTTATTATAGAAAGGTCCAAATATTTTTATGAAGGTATTATGGAATTTCGAAAAAACTACTGATATTGAAATTATTAACGGTAAACTACCACATAAAATAATATTGGATATTTACAATTAAATATCAGATATATCAGAATATTGCAAGAAGAAAAGACATTCTCTTAAGAACCTACTATTAGTATATTAAATTAGAACTCACTATTAAGCTTTTGTTATGAACTTTCTGTTGCTTCAACGAATGTGAATCATTATTTTTCAGTCAAATTCTAAGAATCTGTTCATTGTAAATCGAACTATGTGTATATATATGTATATGTATAGTATATATATATATATATATCTATATATATATATATATATATATATATATATATATATATATATATATATATATATATATATATATATATATATATATATATATATATATATATATTACATCTATATATATATATATATATATATATATATATATATATATATTATATATATATATATATATATATATATATATATATATATATATATATATATATATATATATATATAATTATTTATTCGAATTGTTGTTGCCTGTGATCTATTTTTAATCTCTTGATAATTATTAGCAATAACAGGCTGGTTGAATCTTAAAAAACTCATTTATTGATTTGAAAAAATTTGAATAGACAAAGACTACTTTGTCTTGCTAAAATTTTTTTCGAATGTGGTTATTTATTACGTGCTATTCAGTCTAATATCAACATTCAAAATTGTTATCACTAGATGGCAAGGGAAACCACAAAAACCTTTACCTACGTAATGTTCGAAAATAAAAATAATAGGGTACTATTTATCTAACAACTTTTTAATAAAATCGAGTTTTTTAAGATTCAACCAGCCTGTTATTGCTAATAATTATCAAGAGATTAAAAATAGATAACAGGCAACAACAATTCGAATAAATAATTAAATATTGCAAGCTGAAAATATGGCAATGATCGCAAACTTAAGCTGAAAGTTTCAAACATTGTTCTAGATTGTGAGTACCTTTTTTAAAAGATTTGAAATTCTAAATAAAAATTTCATTAAAAACAGCTACTTCCATATAAACGGGCTATACCGATAATTTTGCTCTACTTATTTAGTATTTTCCCGCGACTAATTTCTTTATTATTGTTTATTTACTCGTTCTGAGATCTCGTGGATGGCATTAATCGCCTCCGTGGCAGAGTTTAACCAAATCTCCCAAACCGGAGAGTTCAAACAATAGTCCACAAAGGTGTGATTGTCTTCCGTAGCAGAGGTTTTTATTTGTTTTACTATTTTCATCTCCAAATTTTCAATCCAATGCTTTGCTAGGCCGTTCTGATGAGGACCAAAGAGTACGAAACACGTGTCAACGGCTGCTTCCATATAAACGTTCTATACCGATAATTCTGCTCTACTTTTTTAATATTTTCCTGCGACTAATTTCTTTGTTGTTAGATAAATAGTACCCTATTATTTTTATTTTCGAACATTACGTAGGTAAAGGTTTCTGTGGTTTCCCTTGCCATCTAATGATAACAATTTTGAATGTTGATATTAGACTGAATAGCACGTAATAAATAACCACATTCGAAAAAAATTTTAGCAAGACAAAGTAGTCTTTGTCTATTCAAATTTTTTCAAATCAATAAATGTCAAAGAAATTTCAATTTTTTCAAAAGTTTTGAAAAACTACGAATGTCGTAGTGAAACGTCAACTTTTTAATAAAATCGAGTTTTTTAAGATTCAACCAGCCTGTTATTGCTAATAATTATCAAGAGATTATATATATATATATATATATATATATATATATATATATATATATATATATATATATATATATATATATATATATGAGTTATTGTTGTCTGCGTTATTTCGTTACTTATTTGTCCTTTCCAGCAATAATAGGCCATTTGACTTTTATACCCTGTTTTATTAAGCAGTGAGCGTTTTCCTACAACATTTGTGACTTTCAAAGGGTTGAAAAAAATCAAGAATGTAATGACAAAACGTTAACTGCTTAATAAAACAGGTTTTAAAAGTCAAATGCCCTATTATTGCTAAGAAAAGACAAATCAGTGTACCTACTTATATGTAAATATATATAGGGAAAGAAAAACAAAAGAAATATACGTATTTCTTGAATTCGAATAGTATAATGGATGCAAATTAACAACATCTACTTTCCTGAAACCGTCTTCAGAGGTTGCAAACTTGAACAACAATAAATTATTAAACAACTAAAAATGAACATTATTTGTATATCACTGGGGGAGTGATTTTTTCATTTGTAATTTTGCTATTTTCTTCTTTCTTCATTCACGCTATCCAAGCGTCAAGGGGTATATTTCCGAAAAGATTTTCCACAAAACCTCTCATCAGTTCTAATAGTTTCTTCTTGAGATCTGGTTTCATTTCCTTCAATAGTTCTTGTGAATTTGTGTTGATGAAAAGATTCAAAGCTGCCTCTATAAAATGAGAGATTTTTGAAAGAAAATTTAACAATAATTTAATAGAACAATCACTGTCGTTTTACATTTAAGAACATACAAAATACGAGTAATTCAAATGACCGGAGCATAGCAGATTTTCAGTTTATCACATCCAAAAATATTATTTTACTTATTTGTTGCATGATAGAGAATGATATGACTTCATAGTTTCACAAAAAAGTGACAATGCAAAATTAGTATTGACTAGCCTGTATTCATCCAGTGGAACTGAGTCTGTTTGCTAAAACTACATAGAAAAATATGCAATAAAAAGCAATCTTCATTTTTCATCAAAGTACATGTTTTAATTTTATAGGAAATAAAATTTTGATGATTATTTAACAAGAATAAACAAACTGAACGAGTACAATTTTCACTGAGATTGTTATCAATGGAAAGAATATTTGACTTTCATTTATTAGACTGTGACACTTAGGAGATGTTTCTGCTTTAGATTGTGTGTTCATGAAAATTTCACCTCATCTGATATTAAAATTTTTCCATAGTGGATTTTGAGTTGAAACTTCACTTCTTAACATGTCTCTAGCTTCATCAATGTTCAATACGATATTCATATTTTAAGCAACATTGAAATTTAGCAATACCTATACTAGAAATAATACTATTGGTTATTTGTATTAGCAATGATTTTTATACAGAATATTTTAATTTTTAAATTTTTAATTAATAATAGTTTCTCGTAAGGTAGAAACCTTCATTTAAGTAATGATCAAATAATTCAATTTTAGGATAATATTTACGTAAAATGGTGTTTCCATTATGAACATTATCCACGCCCATTTCAATTTTTTTCACACTGAAGTCCATCTTTAACTGTTGTAATTTAAGGTAAGTACGTCCATTGAATGACTCTGGAGTAGCTCTTATGTAAACCTTGACTTTAATGCCCTCTGCAAATATAAAAATCAAAAATGATAAAAAACCTTCCACACAAGTATTTCAATTTAATCGATAGTTCATTTATAATAAATACGTAATATTTTTCATTTAACCATCATTCATTTAAAAGATTGGCATATAGAAGCAGATTTCATGAAAATAAACAACATAGTTTTCTAAGTTAGGACAAGAAACATATATTTCATTATTGAATGAAACCAATGACAATTGAATATATAAGTCACAAGATAATCGGAAATTGAACACTTCAAACTGTCTCTTAGCTATATTATGAGATGTCGAATATGTGTAAAAATCGAAATATACTTATAATCAACAATCAAGAAAAATTTCGATGAACAAATTTATTAATAACTGAAATCTGACTTCGGAGAAAACAGTGGTGTTCAAAAAATATTTTGCGGCGAATGTCCTGCTTTCTATATTGGACCGACAGGAAGGAATATAAACATTCGTGTTGAAGAACAAAAAAAGGCAATTTTACAAAATAAAAATACCACTGGCTTCTCCGAACATGTATAAAATCTAATCGTTTTCTGGATTTCAACAAAACCCAATTGTCGCATTCAGGCAACAAAGGAAAGCGCCTTGACCTTCAAATTCTTGAAATAAGTTCCGCCCATAATAGTAAATTACCCCTTGTAAACGAACAAATTGATTTTCAGGTATCACCTTTGCTTTTGTCTGTTTTATAAAATAAGATATAATACTCTCCTGTAGTCAGTCATGATAATGCGTTCATAACTCGAAACATGTCGACTATCCTTTACTGCTGAATACAGTATCTAAATATTTTTATATAGTGAAACTTAAGCCAAGTGTGTTTTATATCAAACTTCAAACTTCAGAATTTATTAATAATTAATGAAGATAAACATTTTACCGTATTCTCCCCAGTAATTTCCACCTCCAGATGCCTGAACTAGGATAAGAACACCTGAAGATTCATACTGAGCTCTAGCTGAAATCTTTGGTATATATAGTGTGTATTGGAATTGGTAGCTGTCTATGTCAGACCTATAATAAAAACATTAGCGATTTAGGAGCAAAATTTCTTGGCCATATAGATATATGTTCTCACCTCACAGCAGTTACGGTTATGTTACTGACTCCATAGGCTTCAATATTTTTGAACGTAGCTCTATAACCATCAGGTCCACCCCCTAACGCGATTCCTATTTCATCGATTATAATGGGTTCTGGTTTACTAAGACCTAATTCCGGGATTCCTCTCTTCATGTTAGCCACTAGATGGTTTGCTGACTCTTGCAGACACGTATTTACGTCTGGATCGCTTTTGTAACATCTTTTCAAGAAATATGCAGCTGAAATGAGAAAAAAACTTGTTGAGTTCAAAAAGTTCAATGGTAAATACCTATTATGTAATATATACATGTATAAGGCAGACGCTTTTGCGGCTCTTTTTTTAAAATTTATTCATTAACTCGAAAAGATCTTTGTATATATCAGATAACAAAATGTCAAGAAAGCAACATTTGCGTGTGTACAAATTAGATACTAGTCATTTTGTTTCTTCAGCAAATATTTTTCAAACAAAAGTGAAAAATTCCTGTGTTGTGGTATATCCCTGATGTATATTGAAACCTCATTACATGACGCTGCCTAATATGTGATTTTTTTTCTTGCCAATGTTCACTGTGGATAATATGATATGTATATTTTGTTCCGTCCTATTATAGGTATGAACATCACTATTCAATACTATGTCTATTCCAATGTTTGACAATACTATATATTTTCAATAATTCCTTTGTACAATATTTAAGTGGGTGTTCTGAAGTTTTGTTAATTTATTTTATGCAACCTGAAGATTTTTTAAGTCTTCTTCATTAGCTCCTTTCCAGAAAGTAGATGAATAGTCCAACATGAAGCAGACGTATGCATTGTACAATGAATATTTTGTTTTAATATTGAGGAAATAGATTGCTGTTCGTACTGCATATATCAAACTCTCGAGTTTGCAGCAGAGGTATTCTATATGTGCACTTAAACTCAATATTCGGTCCAATATAAGTCCAATTTGCTTGAGTTAGTCATAGTTATGTACCTACTAATTCATGTCTTCTGATTTCGTTGTTTTAAATACAATATGCCCACACTAATTATCACATAACGTAATTCGGTTACCCTCAGAACACCTCTGAATTATGTCAAGAATCAAAGCAGCCCCCAGAATTCCAGAATAAAAAAATTGCAGCATCATTTGCAAATGAAACAATTTTTTCATTGAGATTATTGATACATAGGTCATTGATATATAAGGAATAATATTGTACAAACAATGGAGCCCTGGGGTACACCGCTCGTTACCCGTACTCTATTACTTTGCTCTGTGTTTACTACTGTATACTGCACTCTATTGTGAAGGTAAAATACGAAGAGATTAAGAACATTATTTTACAACAAAACGTGTGGACACAAAAGGACAGAAACTCAAATTATTTTACCCTCAGTGGGTAGAATCTTTTGAGACATTTTGACGTCGGAATAAAGTTGGTACCATTTATATTTTTGTTGATCTTTTCAATTTGAGATTTTATATGTGTTTCATGTTGATAAAACTGTCCTGTTTTGTGAATTTATATCCGCTCAGCAGTTCTGTCCTTTTTGACCCATATTTTGTGTTGTTCATTTGGTAAACGTCACACTGAAACTTAATCAAGGTGAAAGTAAATATACAAACATTCAAATGGTATTATTGAATCAACCACAAAACCTGATAATTCATCATACAATATAGACGAAATAGTTCAAGAAATCTAATCACCGGAAAATAATAAGATCCGCAAGTTTATAAATTTCCTAGGAAATTTATAAACCTTCGTAGGGTTCTAAACGAGAGATAAATTGTATTATTTTACGCTCACATTTTCGCAAATTTATCAATTTGCGACGTCTAGTGGTAAATTTATAAACGAACGGATATCCATTCGTAAGATTCTAAACAGTTCGACCAACCACAGAAGAGGTTTTAATTGTACGCTTTTTTAAAATACGGCAAATAAACTGCTCTCTGATTCTTCGATGTTGACAGTGGCCATAGACTTAGGTACAATCAGACTTGCTATAAATTTATCAGTTTCGATCGCCTACCTATTACACAGGGTTGTTTTTTTAAATAATAAACTAACGACCCCTACTTCATTCTTCCAAAATAAAACAACAGAAATCGTGTTCTATGATATTAAAGAGGTTGATTAAAAAAGAAAAAGAATCATGAAACATAAAAATTGGCCCTCTGCCAAAAAAAATGAACATTTTAAAATTAAATTTCAAAAAAATGGGTCTAGTTTAGTAGCCTTAGCACAATAAAACTATTTTCATAGTTCCAACACAGTTACAACATTAAAAACTTTACAAAAACACTCGAACAACCGGTTTATTTATGCTCCGTGGTGAACAATGGCGTTGGAGAGGAAGGAGAAGAAACACGTGACTTATTCAACCAATCAGAGCGCACATGGCGTTTGGTTATTGCTTACTTATTATTTTACGCGTGAGTTTGGTAAGTTTATCCATTTGCGAAAATATGGGTGCAAAATAATACAATTTATCTCTCGTTTAGAATTCTACGAAGGTTTATAAATTTCCTAGGCAATTTATAAATTTGCGGATCTTGTTATCATCCGGTGACATATATATATATATATATATATATAAATATATATATATATATATATATATATATATATATATAAATATATATATATAAATATATATATATATATATATATATATATATATATATATATATATATATATATATATATATATATATTTATTCGAATTGTTGTTGCCTGTGAACTATTTCTAATCTCTTGAAAATTATTAGCAATAACAGGCTTGTTGAATCTTAAAAAACTCGATTTTATTAAAAAGTTGACGTTTCGCCACGACATTCGTGGCTTTATAAAAACTTTTTTTGAATTATTTTTGATAAAGCCACGAATGTCGTGACGAAACGTCAACTTTTTAATGAAATCGAGTTTTTTAAGATTCAACAAGCCTGTTATTGCTAATAATTTTCAAGAGGTTTTATATGTATATATATATATATATATATATATAAATATATATATATATATATATATATATATATATATATATATATATATATATATATATATATATATATATATATATATATATATATATATATGTATATATATATATATATATATATATATATATATATATAAATGATATATAATCAGTCTCAACTATTATATAATATACCACTTAAATAATAATTGTAAATCGTAAAACCAATCGATAAAATAAATATACATACTGGCTAAATAAAGAAATAAAGCAGCATACATTACAGTGTTAATTCAACTCCTCGTGTCAACCAACACCATTCGAATAAAAAAAGAGAACTGAATCCTCATTCATGACATATCAGAAAATAATCTTCGACTCGCTTTCGTTTTTTTCAGAAGGAAGCGAAATTAAAGTAACATTTTGGCTATTTCAATGTAATATATACTGTGAGTCTACAAAATATCAGTGTGATTTATATGCCGAACATTCATTCGAATTGGTATGTTTCAAATTCATGTAAATTCAATGTTGCATCACGAAAGAAAGTGGAAATAGTTGTTCAAGCTTAATCAACTGCATAAATTGTTGAACTCCTAAATGAAAAAGGGACATTAACCTTTGAGGATGATATGCTAATGCTGTAATGTGGACGTATGTGCTCAGACTTCCAATAAGAAGTTAAAATTGTGAAAAGGTGACATATTTTTTACTAATAGTTAGTATTCGACTGTATGCTCTTAATCAAACTCCCAAATTTCTTATTGTCCACTATAATCTACGTTAAAATTGTAACAGTTAAAAAAAAATTTTAAAATTTCATAATGCTTTGAATACGAAAAAAGTATATAGTGATCTTTATTACATATAAATTTTTTACCCTAATGTAAATTTAGAGGTGCTAGAGAGATGCACAAAGCTTAAACAAAAAAGCATAAAATTTCTATATTTTAATTGCGTCGGTGAGAAAAAAAAGTATAACTCCTAAATAGAACCTTTTCAACATCAATCAAATTTATATATGATTCTAAGTCTTCTAATTGAAATTAAAACACAGAAAATCGTGAAATTTCTACATAGAAAAGGCTAAGAAATAGTAGAAACAACAACAGTGCACTTTCCTAACATCACCCTCCTTCATGTAAAAACCTTCTAACTCAATCGAGTTGAGCTCAGGACGCTAGCAAAACTAGAAAAAAATGAACTCTACATAACAATGGCAGCGGTTCAATAGCATGAACATTATCAGCTTACAAATTTTCAACCCGCTATTTCAGTTTGAAGGAGGTGTAATATCCCTTCAAAAATAAATTTTTTCCTCCAAAAAGCTGTAGAAGGTAGAGATTTGGATATGTTTTTCGTAATTAATTTTCACATTTTTTATAATCGGGAGATATCCATTCATGTAGCACTTACAGGTTTATTATATGTTCATTCCAACTCAATTTTTCATCTTTTGCTAATAAATAATAATAGTATATTACATACCGAGCGGGGAAGTAATCTATTACAGCCGAACGGCAAGGTAGCATACCGAGGTGCGCAGCACCGAGGTGTGCTGCAGACGTGAGGCTGGAATGATTTTCCCCGAGGTTTGTATACTATTTTACTCACAATCTATCACATTAATAATCAAGTTCTGATAATAGTTATTATTACTTGTATTAATTAGGCAACATAAAAGTTAGTTGATTTAACCATAGATTCGATCTGACAGTTGTCATAATTCACAATTTAATTTTTGACAATATTAACGAAAAATGTCCGACTGCGAATTTGAATCCATACTACTAGAACTTCGAGTAGCTGCAGAACTAACATCCGAAGGCCTTATTCCTGTGAGAAGCAGAGGCAGGTATGTGAATACGAAGACTGTACTCCTTGCCTATTTCGGTGAATTGAGTACCTAATCAGAATAAAGCCAGTACATTATGGTCAAGGTACTCGATGCTACGAACACTATTAAATATAGGCAATCAGTAATTATGCAAAATTACAGGCATACTTGAAAAGGCAAAATGTGGGATGCAAAGCTAAAAAGTCAAGTGTTCTTTCCAAAGCAAACATCGATAAATTTCTAAACGATGCTCCGATAGAATATCTCCCTCAAAAGGTAACATTTTAATTTCTTTAGTGCATATTAAAAATGTTAAAGTACAAATTTCTTTCAGGTTGCATTGATTATTGGCATTTCTGGAGCTTGCAGGTGCGATGAACTTCTAAAAGAAAATCCTAGAACGTCGGCATCATCATCGAATTCTGAAACTCATAACTTTAAGCAACAAGGTCTTGCTTTAACGGTCAATAGTAATCATAATTCGACTGTAACTATTAATATTTATAATTCCAAATAGTTTTTTCCTTTTATATTAAATGAATATCGAGTTAATTCTGATTTATTTCCATACTAGTAGGTAAAGTGACACAAGCTAGCCGGTAAAGTGACATTTGCTAGCCGGGAAAGTGAGATTTGTTAGCCGGGAAAGTATGAAGTATGTAATGAAGCGCTTCCCGACTGTGTTGAAGGTTAGAAAACCATCGATTACCGATCGATTGTGAGTAAAATATATTCCCGAGGTCTGAAGTTTTGGTCTGCTGTCATTAGACTAGATTTGGGGTTTTTTTTTAATCCGCCATGTGTGGATTTTATTACTATATTCATGGTTGCCAACCCTTCCGGATTACCCGGGAGACTCCGGTAATACTGGTTAACCTCCCGACCTCCTGTGTTGCATTAATTTCTCCGGTTTTTCTAAAATTATACACAACCGTCGGTCTAACAAACTTCGATCTTGAATGATTATGATTTTGTGGTGAAAACCCGTCAAATATTAGATGCTGTAAAAAGGAAAGGAAACATACGGCAGACCAGTCGGCCCCGGGGTTTGAACCCGAGACCTCCCAAATACTAGTCAGCGTACGTTAAGTACTCGACTAACTAGCTTGATAATTAGATGCTGTTCGAAAGCAAAGTAAATATAATTTTAAAATTGATTGACATTTTCTTACACCGCCCCTAGCGGACTTCTTAAAATTCTCCGTGTTGGTCCTTTCGAGAGTTGGCAACTCTAACTATAGTACAGGCTTTCTTTATACTCAGCCATAATTAATTTGAGTGGAACCATTCAATTGCCTATTGTAATGTATTTTATACATTTTTTCATATATATATATATATATATATATATATATATATATATATATATATATATATATATATATTTATATATATATATATATATATATATATATATATATATATATATATAGTCTAACAATAAATTAGATAACAGAAGTACTTTTCTGAAATTTTTGACTATCAATAATTCAATCATATATCAAATATAAAAGCACATAAACAAAAACGAAACTTGAATTTACTACGTTTATTATCACAAAATTACTTTGAAAAATATAACACTGCGATTGAAAGTTATCTATTTGTGGGTGGGAACGGGAGGATAAATAACTTTCAAATTATGCACAAATTACCGAAAGGAACCGAACTAAGTAATGATTCTAAGTAAGAATCATTGGAAATTTTTAAACTCAATCGTAATGCAAAAGATATCTTGATGAACGACAAGATTGAATTGATATATTCTCCTATATTTAGTGTATTCAAACAATAATGATTTTTCTAAGAACAATTTATTGTACCAATGTGGGAAATCCACTTCGATTAGTCCTTCTTGAAATGTGTTCCTCTTGTCTATTTAGGCACCTGCAATAATTCTTTCCAACTCGTAAGCGCAAATCTATAATTATGTATTCAGTTCTTAACTCAATCTGCCCGATGATGGTCGCAGTGTTATATTTTTCAAAGTATTTTTGTGGTAATAAACGTAGTGAATTCAAGTTTTGTTTTTGTTCATCATGTTAAATTATAATGTAGTAACGACGGATTCCATCAACTATTTAAAAGCATATAAATCAGAATTATATATATATATATATATATATATATATATATATATATATATATATATATATATATATATATCAATTTGATTGGGTCATTTTTTTATTACTATAAGATACTGTGCAAAATAGTCATCAAAGTTGAATACATCTCCCAGCTAAAATATTAAACTGGATCTTTATGAATTCACACTGATCAACAATTACATGATTGAAGTAACGGTAAACCGGTTGCCCCAATAAAAACGATAAACGATAATAATAACGGTCTTCACTATGATATATACGCAGGAATGTCATTATTTTCTTGGCTTCAGTTTTATGTTAATTTCGTTGAGTTCAGTTGATGAAGATATTATACAAAAACACAATGGGTTGGCCCATAGAAATTTGTTCATTGAAAATAATTGTTTTTAATAATGTGATCGTGCAATTATTTCTTTGTCCAATTGGATGATCTGAATACATGACATGGGGTCATGTATTTGTTGTTGTGTTACATAGAAAATCTGCCATAAATGTTGCTAATATTGAATCACCCAATGATCTATGAATATAGTTGAGAATATTAAAAAAACTATCAAATATACAACTGTAAATTATGATTAGTTAGTTCATAAAAGTTATATTCTTATATAATTTAAATTTTGTAAATCTCTACGGCAGCGTTTTTCAACTCAAGTTTCACGGCCCAATTTTCAATAATAATTTTCATCGCACCCTCTGCATACAATAAAATATATACAATAATAATGTTTTTCTCCGATCGTGGGAAAAGTGACACTATTTTGACCTGTTTTCTATGCGAAAAGCTCAACATTCCAGAATAGTGGTCAGTTGATAAGCAATTAGAAAATAACAGTGCGGTAATATTCTTACCGCACTGCTGTAGCGTGTGGTAATGTAACAAATGGATTATTACATTAAAATGAAACAAAGTATGGTTTTAATTTTTATAATTGTTGTTAATATTTACATTTTTTGTATCCTGTAGCTTGACGTTTTAAAACTGCTCTCAGTTTTTGGTACTGGGCAATATTAATATTATTTTTAACAGACAAAGTTGATTGAAGCATGGAATAATGTGCCCACAACGTCGAAGATTTCATTGTTTCAGCCAATTCAGCAACATACGCCATCAGTACATTCTCAGAAAAGGTTACACTGTTGTTTTTTCTACAAAAATTCATGAAGCGTTGGTACGCAAGTTCATACTTCTCTCTGGATTTCGCCGGAAGTAAATTAAGTGAAGCCCCGTTCGCGGCTTCTACTAGTTCAGGAGTCGTGCAAGACAACAAATAATCACTATCAGTGTTCATGTTTACTAATTCTTTTTTAATTCCTTATAAAATACAACGAATCAAACAAAACCCGCTTTGAAATTATTTTACTTTTGTCATAACAGAGTAATTTCCATGGTTACTACTTCTATATTTCAATATGAACATAGAGAAACCTATTTAAACTTACTTGATTACATCTTGGATGAAATATTTTTTAATTAATTAATTTTTTAAATGTAAATCAACGATCGGAGAAAAAATAGTATGTATAATTCGTGGGAAAAGCATATTCCTAAACTCCTGTGTTACCAGACTCGTCGCTACGCTCCTCGTCTGGTAATTATCACAGTCGTTTGGGAATATTATGCTTTTCCCACTAATTATACAATATACTATTTTCGGCTCCAAACCTACACTACGGCCTTAATACTGAACCTTACAAATTACCAAGATACTAAAATCATAGACGTTTGGCAATACTTTTTGAATTATATTTTCTTTTGGATATGCTCGCTCCCCCCTTTAATGTGCCATAGGGGGCGCGCTCCATAAATTGAAAATCGCTTCGTCTGAGGGTGTGAATGAGTGACCATTTTACACAGCTAATATCAATATTTATATTCGTCTACCATTTTTTTTATTATCTTGCAGTTTGCAACAAGATGGGCGCCATGCTGTAATTTTTTCAAAATCTTATTCTAATGTAGAAACTAAAAAAAGCAGCCGTCTACATATAGTCAGTACCGATTGTCAACATATATAATCTATGCTCATGAATATTTTACAATAAATGATGTATTTTTTCATTTATTTTGATAATTTTCAAAAATTTTATGAAAAATTAAGTTTTCGCTGAATTACTCTCTCAATATTGCAACTTAGAAAAATATATATAATAGTTTTGAAATTGTTATTTCCACACATGTACTATAATGGTAGACAATATAAATATTGCAAATTTACTCGAGAACAGATACGTAACTGGTTCGATATCATTAGATCTCATCAGCACTGTTGTTCACTGAAGAAATTCTTTGTAAACTTTCTTCTTGTTCACTAATTATACTCAGAGAAAACGATACCGTGGTTTGTAGCAACCATCTGATAAAGCTTCTATCACAGAACTCGGGGGTTATTTTGAGTTTTTTTCGGACCTCTGAATTGTTGTCCGTGAATATCAGTGGAAATTTTACGAACCGTTCCTCATCAAGTGGGCAACACTGATAAGATCTTATAATATCGAAACATTGGTGTATGTTATTCTTGTGTCGAATTGAGGTATGTTATTCTTGTGTCTATTTTATTCGCCACTTTGGTGTTTGAAAATGGGAAAATATATGATTATAAATATAAGTTAAATTATTTTTCTCCAAAGTTTAATCAAAATTTGATGAAAACAGTAGGTATACACAGTTGGAATGTGGATCTTAAGTAAGCGTTCCTTCAAGCATGGGTTTCATAGTGCCTAAAAAATATGTCTCGTTTTCAACGAACTAAAAATTACATCTACAATTTTCTTCAAATTTCAAAATGTTGAAACAAACTCTTTTTCATTTTATTCTCAGCATCGCTTCTGTTTTTTGACAGTTGTTTATAATATGGCACTGAAATATTCATGCAATTCATAATATATAATATAAAAATAAATAAAATGAATAATCGTCAGTTCAAAATTATAAAAGTATTATTTGGTATGAAGTGGTTATTTATTTATTAATGCATGTTTTTATGTTTCAAAAATATACTAATTCTAGGAAATATAATAATCTAACAACTATAAAAAATAACTTAAATTGTCTTTTCTTTAATAACAGTGATGAAAAAATTAGCTAAATTAGTTTCCTAAAGAATTTAATTGTAGTATCCCAAATATGAACCATCAAGTGAATAATTGACATATCATCATCATTTATAATGATTATAATAACTAATGAATAGCGATTCAAAATTAATCAATTGTAGAATTGGATAACAGGAAGCAGGAAAACTTCCTTTATTATTTTTAACGCCAATAATTTGATAATGACGTGTATATGAAATTTTTAATTGAAATTGGAATATAAAGATTTAAAATAATTTGTTTAATGGCCATGATTTATGCTAACTCGTTCACAATCTATGTACTTGTTATGCAGTTATTGATCTGGATTATCTCTTATTGGTATCAAACTCATTATTTACAGACAAGACAATTCAAGTGAAATTTATCATAATTATAAGACGACAAAGGTACTCACACTCAATACCAGACAAGTAGAAGTGGAGCACGTAAAGAAAAGTAACACAATAGGTGAACCTGAACATTTCGAGTAACTATTCAAAACGGTCTTCGAGTATGAAGTTCTTGCACCGACTGACCTCATATGAGTTGGCCGTGACTTTGAACTCTTCGAGCTGGTAGGGACTTCTGTTCTTTTATATCTTCATTGGGGTATAGATAGATGTCTCATTCCTGAATTAAAGATTCTGTACTGTCCTCTCCAAAGAATGAAGCAAAAAGTTCTTGTACGAGTGTAGAATATTCTAATTGTATTATACGATTGAGACTGATAAAATAAAAACATGTCATTTATTATATATCAATGCGAAAAGTTATAGGTACATAAAAAAATTTTTTTTATTCTACAATAATTTATACTGTAGTCATCAAAATCTTCTGATGAAAGATTTACACCTTTGATGTATTTTTTTCAGTTGATACAGTTAAAATTGACTGCAAATATGTTTCACATGTAGACATGTGAATATGATATATATATATATATATATATATATATATATATATATATATATATATATATATATATATAAATATTTAGTTATATACACATATGCAGGATGTCTATTAAACATACACCAAGAATTTTTAAGTTGTTATTCCCTGGACTTCTATAAAAATATTTTATCTTTTGATGCTTTTTCGAAGTTGCAGACAGAAAAACCTTTTATCGTCTAGATTACATGTGAAGGCTTTCATACTTCAAAAACTATTGAAGAGGATTACCTCATCTTAGGATGAAAAAATTTAATATTTTCTTCTTTGCTTGCCGAACACCTTCAAAAACACGTGGGTCGTTTCTGTATCAGTTACAGCCAGCAATTATACGATTGCTTAAATCTTCCAAATTTTCGATTGGAGTAGTTTCAGCTAATGACGTTATATGGCTTCAAAGTACTTTATATACATATATATATATATATATATATATATATATATATATATATATATATATATATATATATAATTATTTATATATATATTTATTTATATTTATATCTATATATATATATATATATATATATATATATATATATATATATATATATATATATATATATATATATATATATATATATATATATATATATATATATATATATATATATATATATATATATATATATATATATAAATATATATATATATATATATATATGTATATAAACCATTTCATCTATTGAGTTCCTTCAAAAAAATGTTTGAACTTAATTGCTATGGAGTTGATATCAATGAGGAAGTCTTCATATATTTCAAGCAGAATTATAAAAGGAGCAAATCATTATACATTCTTTTAATTTCAGAGCACTACTGAAAGTTTCTAGAAAGTAAATTCGAAGTAATTTTGATGCGTGATTTCATTAGCAATAATATTATCAGTTATAGAGAAAATAAATCGGGGATTTCCTTTTAATTTCTTTAATGTTAACGGATTCCTAAAATTATTAAATTATTGATTGAAACTTTCATAAAAATTACACAGTGATGTCAGCAACTTGACCTTATCTTCGGAGCAAACTTTCTGAAATTTTAAGAAGATGATATATACATACATATATTATACATATATATATATATATATATATATATATATATATATATATATATATATATATATATATAATATGTGTGTGGTTCGCAAACAAAAATGGAAACGAAACAATTTGAAGGCAATTTGAAGGTATGAGTTGTTTTGAAAGCAAAAACTGCCTAATAATGTTGTGTTTGTTTTATTGTGGGCAATAAATTATATTATATTCACCTACCGCTCAAATTCAAATTCCATGCTGGAGTGACCTACATCCTCAAAGGCTTAAATAGAATAGGGAGTCGAGAGGTACTTACCTCATTTGAAATGTTGTTTAACCCCCTTCTCAAAGCTGTGTTGCTTTTGAAGTCGGTTTGGAAATTTCTTGCGAAATTCCTTCTTTAATTGAGAAATTAACTTTCGTAACAAAAACGCATATCTTGTTTCAAAAGTTTTCATTCAAGTTTTCAAGGGTGGATTTCACCCTCACAGGAGAATTGGGAAATATTCGCAAAATATTTTCCCTTCGAAAAATAACTTCACGTCTTTTTGTTACGAAAGTTAATTTTTCAATTGTAGGTACAATTTCCGAAGAAATATCAACAGCAATACCTCAAATCATTGGTCTTTGTTTGCTTTTCTCAAAATAAGAAATGCCTTAAATTTTCCATGTTTCCTATCCTTTATGACGAACTGTATATATTACATTTATATTAAAAAATAAAAAAAATAAAATGAAAGAATTTGAAAAAGAAAACTAACCTCAAAAACATAATCTTTTATTACTTATAATATTGCTATCAACAAATTAAAAAAATCTATATCGAAATTTGGCATTATTGAATATTCTACATAAAAAATTATATATACAAAATTATAAATAAATTTCTACCTAATTGAGTTCATTATCACTTATTGAGCAACATGTCCTCTCGACAGTGGAACATAAAACAAATCCAGCGGTAAATGAATCAGCAATTTGTTCGCAATGCCCATGAAGACAGCTGCTAATTTTTTTCTCAACTGAGGCAACATTATCCGAAGAACCTCCTGTCCATTCTCACGTAGAAACAAGTTTATTGCTTGAGCTGAAACATTTTTCAATATTAATTAAGGAAATAAGATGATACCAAAGGAAGTGACGTTCGCATGTTCATCAAATTTTCAGAACGGTAAAAATAGCATATCCCATTAATTCACATAACGTAGACGATATTTATGTACTTAATTGATTCTTAAAAGTCAATTATATATTTCACCTCAATGTTTGGGAGTGCCATACTGAGAATGAAAGAATTGTGTGTAATAAATGGTATGCGAAAACTTATAATAGTTATTTTTGAAAAACAGCAGCAGAGCTCTGTCACTAAGGTTTCATTCTTCGCGTGAAATGCATCGCGTCGAAATTCGATTAGAACGGAATAAATTGAGGTTTGAAAAAACACGCTTTAATAACAATAAATATTAGAAAATAATCCATTTGATTGATAACAAAAATTCGCGAAGAGCATAGCGCTAAAGAACCACTTTCTAATAGTGATAAAAATTAGAAAATAATTCATTTCATTCAAAAACATATTTCAAATTCGCGAAGTGCATCGCGTATTGCAAAAGCTGCGAAATTGCGCAAATTTTCAATAACCACGAAAAAACAAGAAATATCTACGTAAAAATCGCGGCGGCTGGTAAAATGTACCCAAATTTTGATAGTTGTGTTCGGCCTCGAAAAGAACCTATCCGATACCAAATATCAGCTCAGTTTGTTTAATGGTAGATACAAATATTTGCTTTGAATGAATATATATATATATATATATATATATATATATATATATATATATATATATATACATATATATATATAAATATATATATATATATATATATATATATATATATATATATGTATATATATATATATATATATATATATATATATATACATATATATATATATATATATATATATATATATATATATATATATACATACATATATATATATATATATATATATATATATTATATTTATATATTATATATATATATATATATATATATATATATATATGTATATATATACATATACATATATATATATATATATATATATATATATATATATATATATTATATATATATATATATATACATATATATATATATATATACATACATATATATATATATATATATATATATATATATATATATATATATATATATGAAAACACAAATGTCTATATAATAGAGTGGTGGTAAAAATTTACCCAAATTTTGAGTTTCGTACTGCCTCGAAAAAAATCCTTGAATCACCAGGTATTATTAAATATATATATATATATATATACAGGGTGACAATTTGAGAAGGAACAGCACTCAAATAAAACTATTAAATAAAAAAAAATAATTCTTCAACTGATGACACTATGAAATTTTGGCATTATAAGTCAATTTACATATCAAGAGAGACAACTTCTGAGGTATTTGTTGTAGAATTATACTCAACTCCTTCATCCTCAGGGCAATTACATAGAAACCCAAATTTATTCTGCTATTTGTAAAATCCTTTTGTGAAATTCTTATGTAATTCTAGTTAAGTTGTATCTATTTTTTATATTTTTCCTCAAAATTTCAGTGAGTACTTATAAGCTCACGAATTTATGGATTATTGTTCATTATGTATTAACTAATTACTCGATAAATTGTTCAAAATGATCTCCAGTTTTTGGTGAGCACAAGTACAGGGTAGGCCAAATTGGACACTTTTAAAGGGAAAGTCCTGTTTTTAAACTAGATAGATGAAAACTGATGACGGTGTCTGAGGCTCAATTTTTATGACAAACTTAATGGTGAAAACCGCATATCGATATCTATCATCGTTTCTGAGTTACAGCATGTTTTTCGAAAAATGTTCATTTTCGAAAAAGTTGCTATAATTTTTTTCCTGTCAAAAATTCTTTGGTTCTATGAAAACATCCTCGAAGCACTTTTTTACGTAGAATTCAATGGTTTTAGTAATTTATTTTTTCAAATTATACATCAACAGTTATTGACGGAAAATTAATTTTTTTAATGAGACACCCAGTATATTTCTGCATATTACGATAGAACTTAAAATTACCATTTCAAAAATGTAGCACACTTGACGTTTTACTAGAGTCATCTCTGAAATTCAGAGCTTTTAAGTTTATTCATGTAGACTTCGAAACGCACACTATGAACAAGTAGGCTTTGGACGAAGCGGCGATAAAACAGGAAGCAAGTGTTCACTAATAGCTATCAATGGTTAGGAAAGCTGTTGACAGCAGTACTTAAAACTCATAGTTTCAGTAAAGCTGATAACAATTTATACTATATTTACACTAATAAATAAAACTAAAACAATAATAATAATAAAGAACAAAATATTTCTTTAGAAGAAGTGTTCAAAATGTCAAAAGTTTGAAAATAAGATCTTTCAACCTTCCTCAGAGGTAAAAGTCCATAGGCGTTAGGTACGGTTACCTGGCCTGCCAACGGTTGGGTTCTTGGTTGGCTTTCTAATTATTGCCAAAATTTGCAGCCAAAAAATTGCAGACAATTGCAATTGTCTTGTGAGGCGAAGAGTGGTCTTGCTCAAAATATATTTTCCTGAGCTCCATTAGCGGCAATTCGTCAACAAGGGGTTCAATGTGTTGCCTTAATATTTCTAAATACCTCTGAGAAGCTAGAGTGCCATTATAAATGACGGGGCTGATAATTCTACCCCTAAAAACACCTGCCAATACACTGAATCCAAATCTTCCTTGACTTCTCTGCTTCACAATAGAAGGAGGTTTTTGTTGTGCCAAGATTGAGATTTATAGCGGTTGAAAATACCGGCACTGCTGACATAAGCTTCATCTGGCCAAATACAATTTGATGAAAAATCAAGCACATGGTAACAATTTTCCAGGAACCAGTGGCAAAAATCCATGCGGCGTTCAAAATCTCCTGGTCTGAGTTCATGAACTCTTCTGGGCCTGTATGGCTTGAATTTATACTTTTTCAAAATTCGCCTAACGTGAGTTCTTGGTAGGCCTGTTGTAATTTTTAAATTTCGCATTGACGTTTTCGCATTATTAGCAACAGCTCGTAAAACGACTATTTTTTTCAATTCCCTATCCCTAGTTGATGCATATGATTTTGGCCTCATCTTTTCAAATTGACCACCATCAATTAGGTTGTGTTGCAATCTTGCGAAAATGCCTATAAAAGATTGCCTTCTATCTGAATACCTCACGCAATACAAATTGTTTGCTGCATCTACATTTTCCCCGGTTAGTATAAAACAGACTATCATATCCCATTTTTCATAATTATCATACTTCATTGCAAATGTGTATGAAAAATGAATAAAAACCAGCACTCAAATAAAACTATTAAATAAAAAAAAATAATTCTTCAACTGATGACACTATGAAATTTTGGCATTATAAGTCAATTTACATATCAAGAGAGACAACTTCTGAGGTATTTGTTGTAGAATTATACTCAACTCCTTCATCCTCAGGGCAATTACATAGAAACCCAAATTTATTCTGCTATTTGTAAAATCCTTTTGTGAAATTCTTATGTAATTCTAGTTAAGTTGTATCTATTTTTTATATTTTTCCTCAAAATTTCAGTGAGTACTTATAAGCTCACGAATTTATGGATTATTGTTCATTATGTATTAACTAATTACTCGATAAATTGTTCAAAATGATCTCCAGTTTTTGGTGAGCACAAGTACAGGGTAGGCCAAATTGGACACTTTTAAAGGGAAAGTCCTGTTTTTAAACTAGATAGATGAAAACTGATGACGGTGTCTGAGGCTCAATTTTTATGACAAACTTAATGGTGAAAACCGCATATCGATATCTATCATCGTTTCTGAGTTACAGCATGTTTTTCGAAAATGTTCATTTTCGAAAAGTTGCTATAATTTTTTTCCTGTCAAAAATTCTTTGGTTCTATGAAAACATCCTCGAAGCACTTTTTTACGTAGAATTCAATGGTTTTAGTAATTTATTTTTTCAAATTATACATCAACAGTTATTGACGGAAAATTAATTTTTTTAATGAGACACCCAGTATATTTCTGCATATTACGATAGAACTTAAAATTACCATTTCAAAAATGTAGCACACTTGACGTTTTACTAGAGTCATCTCTGAAATTCAGAGCTTTTAAGTTTATTCATGTAGACTTCGAAACGCACACTATGAACAAGTAGGCTTTGGACGAAGCGGCGATAAAACAGGAAGCAAGTGTTCACTAATAGCTATCAATGGTTAGGAAAGCTGTTGACAGCAGTACTTAAAACTCATAGTTTCAGTAAAGCTGATAACAATTTATACTATATTTACACTAATAAATAAAACTAAAACAATAATAATAATAAAGAACAAAATATTTCTTTAGAAGAAGTGTTCAAAATGTCAAAAGTTTGAAAATAAGATCTTTCAACCTTCCTCAGAGGTAAAAGTCCATAGGCGTTAGGTACGGTGACCTGGCCGGCCAACGGTTGGGTCCTTGGTTGGCTATCTAATTATTGCCAAAATTTGCAGCCAAAAAATTGCAGACAATTGCAATTGTCTTGTGAGGCGAAGAGTGGTCTTGCTCAAAATATATTTTCCTGAGCTCCATTAGCGGCAATTCGTCAACAAGGGGTTCAATGTGTTGCCTTAATATTTCTAAATACCTCTGAGAAGCTAGAGTGCCATTATAAATGACGGGGCTGATAATTCTACCCCTAAAAACACCTGCCAATACACTGAATCCAAATCTTCCTTGACTTCTCTGCTTCACAATAGAAGGAGGTTTTTGTTGTGCCAAGATTGAGATTTATAGCGGTTGAAAATACCGGCACTGCTGACATAAGCTTCATCTGGCCAAATACAATTTGATGAAAAATCAAGCACATGGTAACAATTTTCCAGGAACCAGTGGCAAAAATCCATGCGGCGTTCAAAATCTCCTGGTCTGAGTTCATGAACTCTTCTGGGCCTGTATGGCTTGAATTTATACTTTTTCAAAATTCGCCTAACGTGAGTTCTTGGTAGGCCTGTTGTAATTTTTAAATTTCGCATTGACGTTTTCGCATTATTAGCAACAGCTCGTAAAACGACTATTTTTTTCAATTCCCTATCCCTAGTTGATGCATATGATTTTGGCCTCATCTTTTCAAATTGACCACCATCAATTAGGTTGTGTTGCAATCTTGCGAAAATGCCTATAAAAGATTGCCTTCTATCTGAATACCTCACGCAATACAAATTGTTTGCTGCATCTACATTTTCCCCGGTTAGTATAAAACAGACTATCATATCCCATTTTTCATAATTATCATACTTCATTGCAAATGTGTATGAAAAATGAATAAAAACCACAAATTGAAGAGCGCCTTTACTACTTATATCAAAATTTGACAGCTACTAGTGAACACTTACTTCCTGTTTTATTGCCGCTTCGTCCAAAGCCTACTTTGTTCATAGTGTGCGTTTCAAAGTCTACATGAATGAACTTGAAAGCTCTGAATTTCAGAGATGACTCTAGTAAAATGGCAAGTGTGCTACATTTTTGAAATGGTAATTTTGAGTTCTATCGTAATATGCATAAATATACAGGGTGTCTCATTTAAAAAAATGATTTTTCCGTCAATAACTGTTGATGTATGATATGAAAAAATAAATTACTTAAAACATTGAATTCTACGTAAAAAAGTGCTTCGAAAATGATTTCATAGAACCAAAGAATTTTTGACAGGAAAAAAGTTACAGCAATTTTTCGAAAATTAAAATTTTCGAAAAAGATGCTGTAACTCAGAAACGATGACATATATCGATATGCGGTTTTCACCATTGAGTTTGTCATAAAAATTGAGACTCAGACACCGCCATCAGTTTTCATCTATCTAGTTTAAAAACAGGACTTTCCCTTTAAAAGTGTCCAATTTGGCCCACCCTGTACAGCCGTTAATTACTGTTGGCGCACCTTTCGTAGGGTGAAATTGTCTCACATCCTTGCACGACCCCATAGAAAGAAATCGAGAGTTGTCAGATCTGCTGACCTAGGAGGCCATCCAATAGATCGTGTCTTACCAATCCACTGCTATTGTGATACAGTAAACACAAAACCATTGAAAACTTGCATTATTATAATATAATAAATTAAATACACTTCATATATTAGAGACGTTAAGTAGGTACCTACTTCCATTTTGAGGAAAAAATATTCTAAAATAGATATAACTCATCTGGAATTACATGAGAATTTCAAAATTCGCGAAATAAGTTCAGGTTGCTATTTTTGGGGGTAGGTGCCCTGGGGCTGAATATAATGCAACAACAAATACCTTAAAAGTTTTACCCCTTGATATATAAATTGACGTGTTTCTCAAAATTATCAAATAATGTTTCAATCAATTTTGAACTACCTTTTCTGGTAAGAATAGAAGAAGAATAACTTTATTGGAATTTATCCAAATGGCGAACGACCGAGGTCTGCCAGCCAGGTGAAAATATTATGAGATAAGTCCAACAATACATATACACATATACAATGAGAACAATATATTTCTATTCATTTAGCTTTTAAATGAATTGCACTAATTTCATTTCATACTAAAAATTTTATTATTTATAATGATTAAAATACTTCGATAGATTCAGTTTTCAACAGAGGGTATGTAATGAAAATGTAATTAAGTTGAAAACTATATAATTTACTTACTCAGTATACTATTATTTCTGAATATATCCTTGACATGCATTCTAATGTTCCTAATGGCAACATCCACATTCAACATATCAACATGTAGGTATTTTACCCCATCCTTTTCCTGAACACTAGCCCTCCCTCTCACTATAGCGTTGACATCATCTGTGGCAATAAATCCTCAATGAAGCAAGCAATGAGGTGATATTACTTTCAATTTTAACTCACCAAACTGTCCAGTTAAGGTCCCATTTCCACTAGCTGGCAGTATTATCAGCACGCCACTGCTTTGGTACCTTGAGGTTATTCTCAATTGAGGAATATGGATTCTTGTTTCAAATGGTTTTCCATTTTCACTCAATCTATAGAAATTATATATATTAATATATACATAAATATAAACTAATGAAGAAATTTAAAAATTTTTAATATAACAACAAATATATATCTGAATCATGCTCATATCCTTTGGACATCCTTTGATGCATAGTAGAACGAATCTCAAAATTTTGTTTGATTCTATAATTAATTAGGCAAAATATACCCACAAATGGTTCAATATGGGCGACGAATTGCCGATCAATAATATTACTCTTAATTCAATTAAAATATGGAAAAAATAATTGCTCACAGTCAAGAAAGTCAAGCAACATATGAGTGACAACTTTCCAACAAGATTTTGTTTTCACGTTGAGTTTCTTGATTATTAAATATTGAAGTCTTTCCTACTCACTTTAATTTCTTTACGCTGAAATTACTTGCACCGAAAATATCAATATCTAATAAGGAAACTTTGTAACCATTGGGGCCAGTGGTCAAAGACAATGAAAGTTCTTCCATTCTGAAAGGTTCTACGGATGGAAGCTCTATTTCTGGTATTCCTGTAGCGAGATATGGAGTCAAATGAACCAGAGCGCTCTTGAAGCATTCTATGATGACTGGATCTCCTTCATAGCATTGTTTAACATAGGGGGCTGAAACAATTAAATTTATTAAACTATATGAAACCTCAATCTCATGACTATTAATTACAAAAAGCATTATTCAAAGGTATGAATGATTAACTCTCTAATTTTGAACATTATTCAATATTACTTTGCTCACGGAAATTTAATCTCAACTTTAACTAGTATATTTTACGCGGCTTGAGATAGGAGTTAACTGGTAGAAACCATCACGTAACGAGAAAACGCTCCATGTGATTTCTCTCTCTCTCTGTCTGTGCGTCGCACGCACACTCGCATATTATCGAGATTCCATCAGACGAGCTTATGCACGTGATGTAACGAGCGATTGACAAATTCTATGGAGCTTCCTCGGAATATAGCCACAGATGGATGTTGGCACGTTATGAGAGAAAATACTGAAATAGGACTTAATTTATGTCATTGACGAGATTTCGGGCTTAATACAGGAAACGTTAAATACACACCAAACTTGGCGTTCTTTCTCCCGGCTTTTTGAGCAATACAAAGTTGAAATTTATTTAAATATAGTGGTTTCTATGAGGATTTGCGAACACAACTATAAATGTTCAATATATTAATAGCAACTGTTCATATATTTGTTTTTGTTCTAAATCATACGTGAGTTATATTGTCCCATTATTCCAATGATGCAAAGAATATTTTCAAGAGATGGAAACTACTATGTATAATACAAACTTAGAAACGTGAGTTAATAAAATTGTATAACTTGTTGCAAGTATTTACTGTTTACAAACGTTTAATGTTCATGTGATTTGACTGTCTCTATTTTCATACATTACAGAGGGACAATAGTGAAATCATATGCTCAGCGTCAAACGCGTAAAAAACTTTGTTTCTGAAGCAAACGTTTTTTTTAAGGCATGCTTCTATTATTTCCTTGTTAAAGAATTGAATTTAAGTAAAAGTATATTTGTGACAATAATATATATGAATCGTGAATGATACTTATTTATAAACCTATATGAGTCGTATTTTCACGAGAAGAATAGACTATTGTATGTGCCAGTAGTTTCTGAATAAGTTTTACATCACGATTTTTGGGGATTTTCTGATTTCACGCACGCACGCACACACACACACACAGATATATATATATATATATATATATATATATATATATATATATATTTATATATATTTAATTATATATATATAAATATATATATATATAAATATATAAATATATTATATACATATAAAAATTTTTTTTTAGCAATTAGAGGACCTTGGTGAAGGGCATGGCAGGAAGCTGCAGGAGAGGATATTTTTTGAACTAGTGATGATATATGTGGCAATTAATAATGAACAACTTATACAAAATGCAGATTTCTACTGCAATCAGGAAGTATATGGAGCCATTTTGCAGCCATACACCCTAACTAAAACTTGAGTTAGACAGTTGAAAATTTGAACAAGGATTAGGTTGATCTTTAAGAAGTGCCTTTTTACAGTAATAACTCTTTTTCTAACCGTAGCCTTTTCTTGTAGAGATTTCTTCTTTTTCCTTAGTTTATGGGGTTTTGCACACCTCCACAACTTTTGCAGATAGAGTCAGGAGGTTGAAATTTGATATCAATATTGTGTCGATGTTCCTTTAGAGTTTTCAACTCTTCTCCTCAACAGATGCCATTTCAATATAGAGTATTCATAAAATTTATTTGGTATTAATAAAATTATGACCTGAAATTGGCGTTTCTTTATTGTTGCTCAAAGAAGAATTTCAACTTTATCCATTGGTGTAAATTGTTGAGAAATGATTTACGTCCAACCAATCAACTTAATTAATAAGAAAGTGTTAAAACCAAAGTTATAATTCCTGTCATTTTGTGAGTACCTACCTAACTGATATAGGCCAAGCTACAGAGATTTAGAGTGAGCATTTTGTGCAAAAAGTGTTAGAAGAAAACCAGCTCCGCCATTGTTTTTTAAATAGTTCCACATGATATAGTGATATGTTTTTCACTCGACTTCATTATTTATATCTTTGTTATTGACAATTTTATGCTAAAATTTTTTTTTAGTTTTTTGCTTATAAAATTGAAACTATCGGAGTAATCATGATGGTGTCAATAGACTTATTGTAGAAAATGAAAAGACGAAAAAAATGAGAGGTCGGACGACTCGATGAGACCCTCAGTCTAAGGGAAAATTGGAAAAAACCGGCCAAAATGCAGTTTTTCCAAAAGTTCATAACTCGGTTATTTTTAAGTTGTAGCGTAGATCCTCCGGTTAGTATTATTTATCAATATAAACTTTATTTGTGCGAAGAGCAGGAACTGTCCGATGCATAGTTTTTGATCTGAGGCCATTTGAATATTTTACTATGCAATTTTCCAGCAGACCTGAATGCGACAGGTATAGTCCGATTTCAATTTACAAAAAAGATTTTGAAAGTAGAATTCTCAAAACGTTCATCTTGGTTTTACATGAAAACGCTGAGAAATATGTTAAAAATAAAGCTGAACAGACGAAAAAGGACCGAGCGCGTGAGAATAGTTGAAGAGTGGGGGTAGAGCAGCAGGCAAGGATAAGCACGACATTAGAAAGCGTCGGCATTTTGAACATGACGGTTATTTCTCGGCCGTTTTTCGTCATGTTCAGCTTTATTTTTAACATATTTTTCAGCGTTTTCATGAAAAACCAAGATGAACGTTTTGAACTATGAGAATTCTACTTTCAAAATCTTTTTTGTGAATTGAAATCAGACCATACCTGTCGCATTCAGGTCTGCTGGAAAATTGCATAGTAAAATATTCAAATAGCCACAGATCAAAAACTATGCTTCGGACAGTTCCTGCTCTTTGCACAAATGAAGTTTATATTGATAAATAATACTAACCGGAGGATCTACGCTACAACTCAGAAAATAACCGAGTTATGAACTTTTGAAAAAACTGCATTTTGGCCGTTTTTTCCAATTTTCCCTTAGACTAAGGTTCTGATCGAGTCGTCCGACCTCTCATTATTTTCGTCTTTTCATTTTCTACAATAAGTCTATTGACACCATCACGATTACTCTGATAGTTTCAATTTTATAAGCAAAAAACTAAAAAACGCGTTTGTTAATAACAAAGACATAAATAATAAAGTCGAGTGAAAAACAAATCACTATATCATGTGGAACTATTTTACACACAATGGCGGAGCTGGTTTTCTTCTAACACTTTTTACATGAAAAAATCTCTGTAGCTTGGCCTAATACCATAATACTGACTTACATCATTAGCAGGATGTGTGACTCAATCAAGTGAATGATATCATGAAATATTTGGACCGATAGGGTGTATCGCTTGTAAACCGAGGATTGTGGGTTTGAGTCCCACCTTGCTCTTGGGTGTTGTGTATGTCTAATGAAATTCAGAAGTTCTAAATAAGACTAACTGTTGGTTAATGACTCAGTTTCAAGCCCATTGGCCGTTCAGAACTGGAGTAAAACTGCCCCTGGAGTTAAAAAAAAGTAGGTAGGTACTATACCTATCTGAAATTATTGGCTTTTTGCAGGTATAGTACCTGACATTGCGATCCTAAACTGCTGAAAATTTTAATATTATATAAGGATCAGAACATAATGGAGTTCAGAAGATAGCTTTGTTCGGCAAAAAATTATTCTTATTTTTCCAAAATTTATGGCCATTAAATATCGATTATTTTCCATTTTGACATCTATTATCATGAAAATACACTAAATGGAATCCATTATTCAAAAACTCAATTGCAGTTATTTGTAACTCTTCAATAAACTTACTATACAAACATCCAGGAAAGATTCTCATAATAAATTCCAATTTTTTTACGGAATTTTTCACTCATATGGTTTTTCCTAAACGATGGTTAGTAGGCAATTCTCAATACAAACTACGTGTAGTATGCCAAGCATACTATTATCTATATGTTTCTCTACTCTACTTGATGCAGCTATCAGTACAAATACCACAGACATAATAATTATACTTTCACTGCATAGATTTGCTACTATTCTTATAAGCTTTGGCATTGGAAAGTGATGCAAAGGACATTGACATAACCAATAATTATATAACTGTATAAAGGAAGTCCCTTCTACTTCCTTGGCTTCCGGCGTCAGTTTTTCATATGATCACAAAATTAAAAATTTTTTATTGGTTATCTGAATAATTACAACAGTTGGTTTCACATTTTTTTATATCGTACATTCAATTAATTGTTTTTGTACCACTTATGTCGATTTAATTCTTACAAACAGGTAGATATTGATCCGATTATTTTTTTGTAATTCTTGTTATCATTATTTCCTGAATAAAGAATAATTATCGTACAGATATATATATATATATATATATATATATATTTATATATATAAATATTTATATATATATATATATATAAAAATATATATATATATATATATATATATATATATATATATATATATATATATATATATATATATATATATATATATATATATATATATATATATATATATATATATATATATATACAGGGTATCCTAATTGCCATATGCCACTATTGCTATCTCGGTCATTATGAGGACTACAAGGTTGGTCAAATTAGACAAAATGTGCAGTTTTTCAGGACATTGAAAATCTAGTTTCTTATTTGAAAAAAAAATTCTGTCTCGAGCTACGGGGGTTTTTCGAAAAATTGCTCAAAACTATTTTATCGAATATCTCAAAAAGTATGATTTTCACATAGAATTAGTCAAGGAAAAATTTATGCATTTTAGATGTTCTTCAATTTGGTATTTTTTAAGAAATTTTGGTTAGTCTAATTTTTGAGATATTATCATCAACTCACTTTTTTTAAATACGGACCTGTATTTTTCATTCCATTTCTTGAAAAAACTTGTTTTTCTGATTTTAACGAGGTTAATCACATGTATCGAGGTATCACATGTTCATATTTGTTTGCGTTCTAATGATAAAAAGACAAAATTTAAGTTGTATTGAGTTGAAAAAATGAGAGCATCAGAGGTGACTACAAATAAAACAATTGTCTATTTTAATAACTTAAAAAGACTGTTGCAGCGTGTACCTAATGAAAGAAACTGTTCATTTAGTTTTTGAACATTCAAACTTTTTACCATTTAATTAAATTCATGTTATGTAATAAACCTTAAAACTTCCTTATTTTTTAAAATTACCTTTGCCAAAATTCAAAGTGGATGATACATACCTACCTAATGCATTTGTTTCATCTTCCCCATTCTCTGCCGTTGCAGTTGTTCTTAAGGATTATCAAATGATCCGTATTGTAGCAAATTTCGCTCTAGCCTAGCTAGCTAAAATTAGTCAATTCGGTAAGCTCCTTTCGGGGTAAAAAGTTTGATACATTTGAAGAGCTCTTTCAGCACTTCGAAATGCTTCTGCATAGCAAAAAATTAAATCTGATTTTATCCATTGGAAAATGCTACCATGTTGGTTTGAACTTACTCTGACACGACACATGTATTACGAATCATAGGCTTTTATAAGCAATTGTTTCTCTTTGTTCTATGATTAAACTTATGATAAAATGAAAAAAGTTGAATACTAGTTTTTTACTATTTAAATCATTTGAATAAGAACGAATATGGACAGAAAAAAATTTTTCCCCACCAATTTTTTGTAAAAATTATAATTTTTGAGATATTCGATCAAATAGTTTTGAGTATTTTTCGAAAAACCCCCGTAGCTCAAAATAAAATATTTTTTTCAATCTGAAACCAGATTGTCAATTTCCTCCAAAAACTGCACATTTTATCTAATTTGACCAACCTTGTAGTTATTATAGTTACCGAGATAGCAATAGTGGCCCATGGAAATTAGGACAACCTATATATATATATATATATATATATATATATATATATATATATATATATATATATATATATATATATATATATATATATATATATATATATATATATATGTATATATTAATTGTTTTTAATATTCAGTATTAGAATACACATCCATTTCATATAATGATTTACTTGAATGGCATTTGTTTCATAGAAGTTTCAATAAAACAAATATGTATTTCAATTCAAACTTTCAAAATTCGAATTTTCAATAACAAACAACTAATTGAAAACTATTTGACGTTCGTCAATAAATCGTGTCGTTACTAAAATTTCAGTCAGTCCTTCACAATTTTCAATTTCACTAATAAAAAATAAGATCTGGCTGCAAAATAATAACTCTGAAATGAATTTACTAAGAAGAAAATAATATTTGTCTTCAAAAATCAGAACTTATATAAACCATGTGAATAAATAGTGTTGAAGGTACTCGAAAAATCAACAATGAATTTGGAGATATTAGTAACTACTAGAATCTGCCTACAAATTGGTAATTCTAAAGCGGGCAAGCCAGGCAAAAAACATTGTGTTTCTAAAAGTACCAACAAAAACGGCTTAAATTTTCAGTATTTTATAATCCTGTTATTTATACTTGTACTGTTTGTGTGTGAGAATAAAATTATTATTATTATTATTATTATTATTTTACTCAAACCCGAATTTGAAGAAATCATTAGCAAATATGATCTTTCTGCATGGAATAATCATATCGATAAGTGATACATTCGAAAGACAGGTTTCTCGTTTAACCAAAGAACCCAATAATAAAAAAATTGTAAATAATTTAAGAATCACTGCCAACAATTAAATACTAAATATTTCAAGGGGTCATTAATTTCCACGAATGAATTATTATGTATGGTTAAAACAATGTTTCAACATTTTGTATGAATAACGAAATTACAAAATTACGAAATATTAGATAGGTATCATAGCAGGTTGGTAAAATGTTATATAAAGCTATATTGAGTGAATTGATACTTACGAACATTATCCGCATTTAGTGCGATACAAACTACCGAAGTAAACAGTAAAAATATGGGAAGAAAAACGTAAAACATTTCCAGATTTAGATAAATAGTTAATACCTATGAACACTTCAATGCGTCTTGATCATTTGAAGTAAGTTTATTGAATGAAGTTTGTTATAACTCAATGACAATACTTTCTCTCAAATTAATAACAGCAAAGAACATTGTAAGTCATGTTTTATAAAGTTTAATGACTTCATGATTTTCTTTAGAATATTTCAGTGCTATTCTGAAGTAGGGTTAATTGTTTGCTTCGATAAATTTAATAAAAGTGTTTTATCTTTTAACACGCAATTGGCGATTGACAAACAGTGATCATTCCAACTAATAGAGAATGAAGTAACTCCGTGTCGTAAGAAGTTGCTCAACTTCTGAAAATGAAGATTGACAAAGAAGTTGGAATTATTCCTCTTTCAAGGAAATATTGAGAAATATATTCGAGCTGGTGGAAATTGAGTTAGTGATATAATCCTCATTGGAAGATGTGAATGAATTAGGACCCGAAATAACTAAAGACGAAGTAATACGTGCTGTGAAATTACAGAAAAACAAAAAAGCTACAGGTCCTGACAACATCTATGCGGAAGTACTTAAAGTTATAGCAGAACAAGATGGCTCCAGCTTAAAACGCAATTTACAACACGGGGAAGATCCCTACGAGCTGGTTGAAATCTACCTTCATCACTATACCTAAGAAAAACAACTCATCCCAATGTGACGACTACAGAATGATTAGCGTCATGTCACATGTATTGAAAATATTCATACGAACAATACATACAAGAATATACCAGAAATGCGAAAAGCAAATAGATCAAACACAATTTGGGTTTACAAATGGAGTTGGCACGCGCGAAGCACTATTCGCCCTAAACATATTAACACAACGATGTCGAGACATGAATCAAGACATATATGCCTGCTTTATAGATTACCGTAAGACGTTTGATTGCGTACAACATGAGAAAATGATTAACATCTTAAAATCAACAGGTGTGGACAGAAGAGACATACAGATTATCACCGAACTGTACTGGAACCAAAAGGCCGAAGTAAGAATAGACCAGGCAGTTACTGATACTATTCAGATCAAAAAGGGTGTCCGACAGGGTTGCGTGCAATAACCGCTTCTCTTTAGCATATATTCAGAGACAATTTTTAAAGGAGCACTCAATGAAACATCAGGCGGAATTAAGGTTAATGAGAAAATAATAAACAATATCCGATACGCCGACGACACAGTCATCATAACAAGCAATCCAAATGACCTGCAACAAATAATGGACAATATAGTTCAACATAGTGAGAGATTCGGCTTATTTATGAACACAACCAAGACAAAAATGATGGTATTGTCAAAAAAACCGATAAACGTTGCCATATCAATCAATGGCAACATCATAGAACAAGTGACCAATTTTAAGTATCTGGGAACCATAGTGAATCAACACTGTGACAAGACAAAAGAGATCAAATCGAGAATAGAACAGGCAAGAAAAATATTCACTACAATGAGAAACTTCTTTGTTAGACCGGACCTAAGCCTAGAATTGAGAATTCGCATGCTAAGATGCTATGTGTTACCAGTACTCTATATTGGATGCGAGTGCTGGACCCTCAACCCCTCCATGGAAAAAAGAATTGAAGCCTTCGAAATGTACCTCTACAGACGCATACTCAAGATATCATGGATACAAAGAGTGACCAACGTCGAAGTACTCAATCGCATGAAGCAGCAAAAAGAACTACTGCTCACAATTATGGAAAGGAAAACTCAATATCTAGGCC